>OY740783.1:10461987-10621925 GCA_963514005.1 Raja brachyura | reverse complement strand
AAAAGCTTTTGTTTGCTTGCTAACCAGTCAGCAGAAAGAGAATACATGCTCACAATCGATGACATTTCAGTGTACTGATACAATGATAAGAGAATAATATTTAGTGCAAGGGATCATTGTTAAAGTAAGAAATGTTGCTGTCGGAGTAGAGATAACCATATAACCAAATAACAATTACAGCACGGAAACAGGCCATCTCGGCCCTTCAAGTCCGTGAGCTCGAACAACTTTTTTCCCTTAGTCCCCACCTGCCTGCACTCATACCATAACCCTCCATACCCTTCTCATCCATATGCCTATCCAATTTATTTTTAAATGATACCAACGAACCTGCCGGCGCACCAACTTCCACTGGAAGCTCATTCCACACACGCTACCACTCTCTGAGTAAAGAAGTTCCCCCTCATGTTACCCCTAAACCTCTGTCCCTTAATTCTAAAGTCATGTCCTCTTTGTTTGAATCTTCCCTATTCTCAAAGGGAAAAGCTTGTCCACATTAACTCTGTCTATCCCTCTCATCATTTTAAAGACCTCTATCAAGTCACCCCTTAACCTTCTGCGCTCCAGAGAATAAAGAACCTAACTTATTCAACCTATCTCTGTAACTTAGCTGTTGAAACCCAGGCAACATTCTAGTAAATCTCCTCTGTACCCTCTCTATTTTGTTGACATCCTTCCTATAATTGGGCGACCAAAATTGTACACCATACTCCAGATTTGGTCTCACCAACGTCTTGTACAATTTTAACATTACATCCCAGCTTCTATACTCAATGCTCTGATTTATAAAGGCTAGCATACCAAAAGCTTTCTTTACCACCCTATCTATATGAGATTCTACCTTCAAGGAACTATGCACGGTTATTCCCAGATCCCTCTGTTCAACTGTATTCTTCAATTCCCTACCGTTTACCATGTACGTCCTATTTTGATTTGTCCTGCCAAGGTGTAGCACCTCACATTTATCAGCATTAAACTCCATCTGCCATCTTTCAGCCCATTTTTCCAACTGGCCTAAATCACTCTGTAGACTTTGGAAATCCTCTTCATTATCCACAACACCCCCTATCTTGGTATCATCTGCATACTTACTAATCCAATTTACCACCCCTTCATCCAGATCATTGATGTACATGACAAACAACAAAGGACGCAACACAGATCCCTGAGGCACCCCACTAGTCACCTGCCTCCAACCCGACAAACAGCCATCCACCATTACCCTCTGGCTTCTCCCATTCAGCCACTGTTGAATCCATCTTGCTATTCCTGCATTTATACCCAACAGTTGAACCTTCTTAACCAACCTTCCATGAGGAACCTTGTCAAAGGCCTTACTGAAGTCCATATAGACAACATCCACTGCTTTACCCTCGTCAATTTCCCTAGTAACCTCTTCAAAAAATTCAAGAAGATTAGTCAAACATGACCTTCCAGGCATAAATCCATGTTGACTGTTCCTAATTAGACCCTCTTTATCCAGATACTTATATATATTATCTCTAAGTATCTTTTCCATTAATTTGCCCACCACTGAAGTCAAACTAACCGGTCTATAATTGCTAGGTTTACTTTTAGAACCCTTTTTAAACAATGGAACAACATGCGCAGTACGCCAATCCTCGGGGACTATTCCAGTTTCTAATGACATTTGAAATATTTCTGTCATAGCCCCGGCTATTTCTAAACTAACTTCCCTCAATGTCCTCGGGAATATCCTGTCAGGACCTGGAGACTTATCCACTTTTACATTTTTCAAAAGTGCCAGTACTTCTTTTACTTTGAAACTCATAGTATCCATAGCTACTCTACTAGTTTCCCTTACCTCACATAATTCAATATCCTTCTCCTGGGTGAATACCGAAGAAAAGAAATTGTTCAATATCTCCCCCATCTCTTTTGGCTCTGCAGATAGCTGTCCACTCGGTCTCTCCAATGGACCAATTTTATCCCTTGTTATCCTTTTGCTATTAACATAGCTGTAGAAACCCTTTGGATTTAGATCTAAGTGTGTGGAGCGATTGTCATATGTGACTGTAGATCTGCTTCTGTAGCCAGCACACAAATAGTCGCCAGGGCTGGACGCCATCTTGGAAGCCGGATAGAAATATAGAAGATAGGTGCAGGAGTAGGCCATTCGGCCCTTCGAGCCTGCACCGCCATTCAATATGATCATGGCTGATCATCCAACTCAGTATCCCGTACCTGCCTTCTCTCCATACCCCCTGATCCCTTTAGCCACAAGGGCCACATCTAACTCCCTCTTAAATATAACTAAGTTACAGAGAAAGGTTGAACAAGTGAGGTCTTTATTCTTTGGAATGCAGAAGGTTAAGGGGGGACTTGATCGAGGTCTTTAAAATGATGAAAGGGATAGACAGACGTGGATAAGCTTTTTCCATTGAGGGTAGGGAAGATTCAAACAAGAGGGCATGACATGAGAATTAAGGGACAGAATTTTAGGGGTAACATGAGGGGGAACTTCTTTACTCAGAGAGTGGTGGCTGTGTGGAATGAGCTTCCAGCAGAAGTGGTGGTGGCAGGATCGATTTTAACATTTAAAAGTAAAGTGGATAGGTATATGGACGGGAAGGGAATGGAGGGGTAAGGTCTGAGTGCAGGTAGATGGGACTAGGGGAAAATAAATGTTCGGCACGGACTGGAAGGGGCGAGAGGGCCTGTTTCCGTGCTGTAATTGTTATATGGTTATATGGTTATAGCCAATGAACTGGCCTCAACTACCTTCTGTGGCAGAGAATTACACAGATTCACCACTCTTTGTGTGAAAAATGTTTTTCTCATCTCGGTCCTAAAAGATTTCCCCTTCATCCTTAAACTGTGACCCCTTGTTCTGGACTTCCCCAAAATTGGGAACAGTCTTCCTGCATCTAGCCTGTCCAACCCCTTAAGAATTTTGTACATTTCAATCAGATCCCCTCCTCAATCTTTTAAATTCAAGAAGGATAAAGAATGGTGCCTTCATCAAATAAACAGATTAATCAGAACAGGTCATTATTTACCTGCTGTTTGTTGGATCTTGCAGTGAGCAAATTGGCAACACTAATTACATTTCAAATCTGATTCATTAACCAAATAGGCCTTTGGGATGTCTGCTGAAGAGCATTGTATAAATATGTCGTCCCTACTAAAGTGCTCTGTGGGATCAGTAACCTCCAGCGGTAGAGTTGCTGCCTTACAGCGCCAGAGACCCAGGTTCTATCCCGACTACGGGTGCTGTCTGTACGGAGTTTGCATGTTCTCCCCGTGACTGCGTGGGTTTTCTCCGGGGCTCCGGTTTCCGCCCACATTCCAAAGTCGTACAGGTTGGTAGGTAAATTGGCTTCTGTAAATTGCCCCTAGTTAAAAGGATGCAAATCGAGGATAACATACAACTAGTGTTGGTCGTTGTGGACTCGGTGGGCCGCAGGTGGGTCCCCACCCCCCCCCCACCCCCCCCAACCCCCCCCCCAACCCCCCCCACCTAACCCCCCCACCCCCCCCCCCCCCCAACCCCCCCACCCAACCCCCCCCCCCACACCCCCCCCAACCCCCCCCCCCACACACCCCCAACCCCCCCCCCCCCCAACTCCAAAGATGAACAGATTTCTAGGTTAATTGGCTTAGGTATAAATTATCCCCAGTGTGTACGATAGTGTTCACGTGCAGAGATCGCTGGACGGACTGGACCCAGTGCGCCGAAGGGCCTGTTTTTGCCCTGTATCTCTAAACTAATCTAAACTAATTTAAAACTCAGTTTTCGAGGATGTTGCCAGGACTTGAGGACCTGAGCTCCAGGGGCAGGCTAGTACTTTCATTTCTGGAGTATAGGATGATGAGGGGTGATCTCAGAGGGGTGTATAACACAATGAGAGGAATAGATAGGGTAGACACACATAGCCTTTTACCCAGGGTAGGGGAATCGAGAACCAGGGGACGTAGGTTTAAGGTGAGAGGGGAAAGATATAATAGGAACCCGAGGGGCAATTTTTGGGTGGTGGGCAGATGGAATGGGCTGCCAGAGGAGGAAGTTGAGGCAGAAACTATAACAACAGTTAAAAAGATATTTGGACAGCCATATGGATAGGAAAGTGTGATCTTTTGTGGACCATGTGGGGTGGGAGGACCCGTTGCCCCTTTTGTTCCACCCAACATCATTTGAGGGATGTGGGCCAAACACATGTGGGACTAGTGCAGATGGGGCATGTGGGCCGGTGTGGGAAGGTTCGGCAGTGAGGCCTGTTTCCATGCTGTCGGACTCCAAAAGGTGGGACTGGTGTTTGATGGGTCATCTCGGTCAGGATTGATGTTGGGCCGAAGGGCCTGTTTCCGTGCCCTGTGAATCTAATTCAGGCTGACGCTGCTTTAAAGCCTTGTCCCACGGTTGCATTACTGAATGGACCAACTTCAAATTCACAAACTTAAATAGGCAATCAAGAAGTAACCATGTTTTTTTCACTGTGCAATTTCGCTGAAACAGAGAAGTGGGAGGAATTGTACACCTAGTTAATATGGATGCAGTCAACTGTGAAGGGAGATTTGTGGATCAGGCACGATGATCCTAATCTGCACAGCTACTCAATAATTCAAACCCACACAACAGTGTGAGTTGGCAGTCAGTTTTTTCTCTCTATATCCACTTACTGCGGCCCGATCCTACACCACAATCACAGAGAATTTAAGCTTTTAATCTGAATCAAACCGGTTTAGTTTAGTTTTGTTTAGTTTAGAGAAACATCGCGGAAGCAGGCCCTTCGATCCCCGCATACTAACACCACCCTACGCACACTAGGGCCAATTTGCATTTTATACCAAGCCAATTAACCTACAATGGACAATAAGGATAAGGGGGAAGTCTTTTAGGACCGAGATGAGAAAATCATTTTTCACACAGAGAGTGGTGAATCTGTGGAATTCTCTGCCACTGAAGGTAGTTGAGGCCAGTTCATTGGCTATATTTAAGAGGGAGTTGGATGTGGCCCTTGTGGGATCACAAGGGGATCAGAGGGTATGGAGAGAAGGCAGGTACAGGATACTGAGTTGGATGATCAGCCATGATCATATTGAATGGCGGTGCAGGCTCGAAGGGTCGAATGGCCTACTCCTGCACCGATTTTCTACGTTTCTATGTTTCTAATAGACAATAGGTACAGGAGTAGGCCATTCGGCCCTACGGGCCAGCACCGCCATTCAATGTGATCATGGCTGATCATCCCCAATCAGTCTGAAGAAGGGTCTCGACCCGAAACGTCGCCTATCTCCTTCGCTCCTTAGATGCTGCTGCACCCGCTGAGTTTCTCCAGCTTTTTGTGTAATCCCCAATCAGTACCCCGTTCCTGCCTTCTCCCCATATCCCCCGACTCCGCTATCTTTAAGAGCCCTATCTAGCTCTCTCTTGAAAGTATCCAGAGAACCGGCCTCCAGCGCCCTCTGAGGCAGAGAATTCCACAGACTCACAACTCTGTGTGTGTCTTTGGAGTGTGGGAGGAAACCGAAGTTCTCGGAGTAAACCCACACAGGTCGTGATCTAAGCCGGGGCTCTCTGGCGCTGTAAGTCATCAACTCTACCACTGTGCCCCACACACACTAATTACATTTTGGGAATACAAAGAGAACGGTTTAATCCCTTTGGATGCCATTACCCGATCATCGCATTGCGACTGTATGTATTCAATAAATGCACCACAAGCCCATTCTGGTATAAATTTGCTTCACATAGAAGTTAAGAAATCTTTGAAAGAGTTTTTCACAATAAAAATGTCATGTGGCATATTGTGAAGTCGTCAGATAATTCACGCAGTAGTCCGGTACTTTCAGTAAACAAACCACAAACAATGGAGCTCGACACAACATGCTGGGGAAACTCAGCGGGACAGGCGGCATCTCCGGATAAAAGGAATGGGTGACGTTTTTGGGTCGAGACCCTTCTTCGGACTGAGAGTCGGGGGTGGCGGGGGGGGGGGGGAGTCAGAGATGTATGAGAAGGTTCGGAACAAATCAGAGCTCACATCAGTGAGCCAGGAAAGGTGGAGCCCACAGTGGTCCATTGTTGGCTGTGGAAGAAGCCATAATGGAGAAATATATATGGATGTGAACAGTGAAATTGGCAGGGTGACCAGGGTGGCCAGGGTGGGGGGAGGCTGGAGAGAGAGGGTCACTTGAAATGATAGAAACCAACGTCCATACCGCTGCCCAAGTGAAATATGAGGAGCTGTTCCTCCAATTTGTGTTTGGCCTCGCACTGACAGTGGATGAGGCCCAGGATAGAGAGGTCAGTGTGGGAATGGGAATGATCACTGGAGTACTCAATGTGATAAAGCTATGCTGTACATGGAATGTCTGTGCTATAGATTCACACAGCATGGAAACAGGACCTTCATGCTGACCAAGGTGTCCCATCTAATCTAGTCCCATTTTCCTGCATTTGGCTCATATCCCTCTAAACATTTCCTATCCATGTGCCTGTCCAAGTGTCTATTAAATACTGTTATTGCACCTGCCTCAACTGCCTCCAATGCACCCAGCACCCTTTGAGTTAAGAAGCTGTCCTTCAGGTTCCTGTTAAATCGTTCCGCTCTCACCAGGCTTAAACCTTTGTTCTTGATTAAGCTACCCTGGGAAATGATTCTGTGCGTTCACTCTATCAATTCCCCTCGTGGGTTTATACGCCCGTGTCAAGAAATAAAGCCCCAGCCTGCCCAACCTCGCCCTTTTGCTCAGGCCCTTTAGTCCTGGCAACATCCTCGTAAACCTTCTTCTCTGCACCTGTTTCCAGCTTAACAACATCCTTCCTATAGCAGCAGGGTGACCAGAACTGAACACAATACTCCAAATGCAGCCTAGCCAACTGCAACATGAAGGGGCTGTCCCACTGCGGAGACCTAATTGGCGAGTTTAGAAGAGTTTAGCAGAGTTTGAAAAAAAAAGTCATGTTGAAGACCTCCTTCAACTATGTACAAGACCTCCTTCAACCTCCTTCGACTATGTTGAAGACCAGCTTCGACTAACCGGGAAAATTGGACACCGAATAGTGGAGAGTGAAGACGACCTCCTTCGACCTCCCTTCGACTATGTTGAAGACTATCTACAACTATCCTCGATTACCTACGACTAACATGCCGACCTACTACGACCTATGTCGACTAAACCTACGAGTAAAAAAAGTATTGATTTTTACCATGGCGACTTTACTCGCGGGCATTTTTCAACATGTTGACAAATACGCCGCGACCTAGCTGAGGCCTCGAGTACGCGGGGGACCACTCTCGAGCATGAAGGAGAGTTACAAAGACCTCCTAGGACCTCGTGTCGACCATGCTGCGAGTACGAGTCGAGGGCAAATTCGCCAGAACTCGCGGATTAGGTCGCCCGAGTGGGACGGGCCCTTAACATTCCAACTCCTAGACGCAATAATGGCTGACTGACGAAACTCAAAACCACTTAAAAAGCGGGGGGCGGGGAAAGCAGAAAATCAAAAACAAAGAAACTAGTACAAATATTTTCGCCCATAAGGCCAAGAGGCAGCAAATTTAAGATGTTTGGAAATTCAATTTAAAAGTATTACCTTCTCACAGTGAGTAAGGATGGAAAAAAACAAATTGTACAAACATTTGTCGTCGTATTGTAAATTATTCTGGCAGGTTTTTAGGGAAAGCATTTGCAGCAAGATAGCATTCAGTATTAGAAGCCAAAACTGGAGACAGAAGTATGCAATCTATGTCCTGATTAAAGGCGCGCGAGTGGAAATAACTAGTCGAGGTATCGTCTATTAGTCCAACTGCAGATTGCGACGCACTGAGGCAAGGGGACTTCCCCACATTGGTTCCCAAATGAAACATCAGTGTAATGAAGACACAAGAGACTGCAGATGCTGCAATGCTGAGCATAAATTCAAAGTGCTGGAGGAACTCAGCGGGTCAGGTAGCATCTGTGGAGGGGAATGGGACATGTTACAATTCATATGTTACATTTTAAGATGTTACATTTAATTCCCTCGTCTAAATCATTAATACATATTGTAAATAACTGTGGTCCCAGCAGCAAGCCTTGCAGCACTCCACTAGTCACTGCCTGCCTTTCTGAAAAGGACCTGTTAATTCCTACTCTTTGCTTCTCTGCCTCAGAGGGCGGTAGAGGCAGGTTCTCTGGATGCTTTCAAGAGAGAGCTAGATAGGGCTCTTAAAAATAGCGGAGTCAGGGGATATGGGGAGAAGGCAGGAACGGGGTACTGATTGTGGATGATCAGCCATGATCACATTGAATGGCGGTGCTGGCTCGAAGGGCCGTATGGCCTACTCCTGCACCTATTGTCTATTGCCTATTGTCTGCCAGCCAGTTCTCTATCCATGTCAATACCCTACCGCCAATACCATGTCAGACCTTGTCAAAGGCTTTTTGAAAGTACAGATACACCACATCCACTGCAGGCAATGCGCCAAATGCAACCAAACCAATTTCTTATAGAGCTGCAACATGACATCCTGACTCTTAAGGGCCTGTCCTACCAGCATTCAACTCCATGCGGTGAGCGCGACCAAACTAGAAGTGGGGGCCGCGCAGAGGTGAGGTGATCCCTGTACAGGGCCGATCCCACCAGTATGCGCCTGCATGCGGCAAGTGAGACCAAACCGGCAGCGGGGGCTGCGAGTGGCGCAACGCGGCGCAAAGTTGGAGCGAAGTCCGCAAGGTAAGTTCTCAAGGACAGAGAGGGGCACGGAGGCACACACACAGAGGGCCACGGAGGCACACACAGAAAGGGTCACGGAGGCACATATAGAGAGGGTCACGGAGGCACGATGCGAGGCGGTGCGTAATGCGTCGAGGCCGCGTGGAATTTTTGAACACGGTCAGTATTTCGGAGCCCCGCGCGATGTCGGGACAAACTCCGCACAACTCCGGCGATCAAAGTGGGACCGACTCCGCAACACCGGACGGCTCAAGCGACCACGTTAGGTCGCGCTCACCGCATGGAGTCGCATGCTGGTAGGACAGGCCCTTAACTCTCAATGCCTCAACCAACAATGGCAAGCTAACCATATGCCTTCTTTACCGCTCTATCTATAGTGCTGTCACTTTCAGGGACCTAAACCCAAGATCCCTCTGTACAGCTATATTTAAGAGGGCGTTAGATGTGGCACTTGTGGCTAAAGGGATCAGGGGGTATGGAGAGAAGGCAGGTACGGGATACTGAGTTGGATGATCAGCCATGATCACATTGAATGGCGGTGCAGGCTCGAAGGGCCAAAAAGCCTACTGCACCTATTTTCTATGTTTCTATCACATGCAACGCTGCAGAATTGCACAATTATCAATCCCTTACTACCAGGGCGGCACGGTGGCAGTAGAGTTGCTGCCTCGCAGCAACAGAAACCCAGGTTCCATCCTGACTACGGGTGCTGTCTGCACGGAGCTTGTACGTTCTCCCCGTGACTGCATGGGTTTTCTCCGGGTGCTCCAGTTTCCCCCCGCACTCCAAAGACGTACAGGTTTGTAGGTTAATTGGCTTTGGTAAGAATGATAATTGTCCCAGGTGTGTGTGGGATAGTGCTAATGTACGAGGATCGCTAGTCGGCACGGACCCGGTGGGCCGAATGGCCTGTTTCCACGCCATATCTCTAAACTAAACTAAGAAGGAATCAAAATCTATTTATTTCTCTAATGTAGACACATTATATCTATCTTGTGTCTATCTTCGGTCTACCATCTGCAGTTCCTTCTTACATATTTCTACAATATGTTTTGGATTTGCATCATGAATGAATGAATAAGTTTATTGGCCAAGTATTCACATACAAGGAATTTGCCTTGGTGCTCCGCCCGCAAGTGACAACACGACATAGCGACAGATAGGAATAGAACATTATCAATTAAACATGTGAATTAAATAAAATACCAGAGCAGAAAGGAGGCTCATCAGATTTTTGGCTGATGAGTAGAGCTACTACTTGTGGAAAAAAGCAGTTTGGCTGTGGCAGCTTTGACAGTCCGGAGTTGCCTTCCAGAAGGAAGTGATTCAAAGAGTTTGTGGCCGGGGTGAGAAGGGTCAGAGATGATCTTGCCCGCTCGCTCCTGGCCCTTGCAGTGTACAAATAATAAAAGTATTATTCCCTTTCCCACTCCCACCTTTCAGTCCTGGGCCTCCTCCATTGTCAGAGTGAGGCCCAGCGCAAATTGGAGGAGCAGCACCTCATATCAGTAGTTTACACCCCAGCGGTATGAACATTGACTTCTCTAATTTCAAGTAACTTTCAAATTATTTTATTATTTGAAGTAATTAAACTAATTTTTAAGCTTATGGGTGCTCAATGTTGACCGTGTTGAGCTGTTTCTTTATCTCAGATGTTTTATCTCAGATGGCATGGAAAATATAGCCAAGGTTTCTAGTGATAATTTTCCAGCAATTCATTTCCATTCCAGCTGATCAAGCAACATTCAGAGTCGCTTCGGCAGCTTTTAAAATATTCACTTACCGTTAAATATTAATGCACCTCATCATTTCTATCTCTTGGCTTTAATCGCATGTAAATGGAAGATTCAAATAATATTTGCGGACCGCTGACTATTAGCATGCCCAGGATTAAGGCAATTTTCTCCTGACCACAGACCAAAGTAAGTGGTCTGTGAATACTCAGCCACAAAATAGTCCCCCATTGCCACTTTCCACACAAACTGCCGCTACTACTGAGGATTATCTCTAAGCCTAACAGAGCACGGAGGATGCCATCTCAACGGCACTCCACTCCGCCCTCTCCCACCTCGACAACAGAAACACTGTTCATCGACTACAGCTCAGCATTCAACACCATTATCCCCTCTAAATCGATCGCCAAACTCGATGACCTAGGCATCAACCCCTCCCTCTGCAATTGGTTACTGGACTTTCTAACCAACAGGCCACAGTCTGTTAGGTTGGATAACCACTCCTCTTCTACCCTCACCCTGAACACTGGCGTACCCCAGGGCTGCGTGCTGAGCCCCCTCCTGCACTCCCTTTTCACCTACGACTGCATGCCTGTACATGGTACCAACACCATCATCAAGCATGCAGACGACACGACAGTGATTGGCCTCATCAGCGACAACGATGAGTCGACCTACAGGGAGGAGGTTCAGCTCCTAACAGCATGGTGTGCCGGCAATAACCTGGCCCTCAACTCCAAGACGACCAAGGAGCTCATTGGGAACTTCAGGAGATCGAGAGGCTGCAACCACAACCACATCCATATCAACGGGACGAAGGTGGAACGTGTCTCCAGCTTCAGGTTCCCGGGGGTCAACATCTCCGATGACCTCTCCTGGACCCACAACACATCCTCGCTGATCAAGAAGGCTCACCAGCGTCTCTTCTTCCTGAGGAGACTTAAGAAGGTCCACCTGTCTTCCCAGATTCTGGTGAACTTCTACCGCTGCACCATCGAGAGCATCCTTACCAACTGCATAGAAACATAGAAAACACGACATACTGTCAGCCGGAGCCTCCGACTGGAAGTCTGTGCAGAGAGTGGTGAGGACAGCGAAAAAAATCATCGGGTCCTCTCTCCCCTCAATCGGGGATATTGCGACCAAACGCTGTGTGTCTAAGGCCAGCAGTATTATAAAAGACCCCACACATCTCCATCACGGACTGTTCACTCTGCTGCCCTCGGGAAAAAGATACCGCAGCATAAGGAGCAGAACATCAAGGTTCTGCAACAGCTTCTTCCCACGAGCCATCAGACTCCTGAATGCCATGTAATGGGCTGCCACTAGTGTCTATTTATCCTTTTCACCCATGCCTATCCTTCGGTTAATTTTATTGTGTTGCACAGGGAGCCAAATGCAACGTAATTTCGTTTGGAACTGCATGTATCAATGTATTTCTAAATGACAATAAAGTTTGTTTGATTTTTGAAATAGGTGCAGGAGTAGGCCATTCGGCCCTTCGAGCCTGCACCGCCATTCAATGTGATCATGGCTGATCATCCAACTCAGTATCCCGTACCTGCCTTCTCTCCATACCCCCTGATCCCTTTAGCCACAAGTGCCACATCTAACGCCCTCTTAAATATAGCCAATGAACTGGCCTCAACTACCTTCTGTGGCAGAGAATTCCAGAGACTCACCACTCTCTGTGTAAAGAATGTTTTCCTCATTTCGGTCCTAAAGGAATTCCCCCTTATCCTTAGACAGTATGGTATGGTAACTGCTCTGTCGCCGACCGAAAAGCTCTGCAGAGGGTGGTGGTGAAGATCGCCCAACGCATCACAGGCTCCTCACTCCCCTCCATTGAGTCTGTCCATAGTAAACGATGCCTGCGCAGGGCGCACAGCATCGCCAGGGACAGCTCACACCCCAACCATAGGCTGTTTACCATCCTCCCATCCGGGAGACGCTACAGGTCCCTCCGCTGCCGGACCAGCAGGCTCAAGAACAGCTTCTTCCCTGCGGCTGTCACACTTCCCAACGCTGCATCTCAACGACTGCCTGTCTGCACCCCTCCACCCCTCCTCCCCCCCCCCCCCCCCCGGACTATCCAATCACCAGCAAATTGCACGGATACCACTGTACATGTACAGATGTATATACTCATACTACTGCGCAATTACTTGTTTATTCGTAAGCTCAACCTTCGGAGATACCAACTGCATTTCGTTGTCTCTGTATTGTACACTGAACAATGACAATTAAAGATTGAATTGAATTGAACACATTCTAGACAAGCACAGAGATACTGAAAGATGCGTTTAATTTTTTTTTTTTTTAAAGGCAAGATGGAATTGCTGGGAATCTGGGCAGAAATGAAAAGACACAAAATGCCGGAGTAACCATATAACATATAACCATATAACAATTACAGCACGGAAACAGGCCATCTCGGCCCTTCAAGTCCGTGCCGAACAACTTTTTTCCCTTAGTCCCACCTGCCTGCACTCATACCATAACCCTCCATACCCTTCTCATCCATATGCCTATCCAATTTATTTTTAAATGATACCAACGAACCTGCCGCCACCACTTCCACTGGAAGCTCATTCCACACCGCTACCACTCTCTGGTAAAGAAGTTCCCCCTCATGTTACCCCTAAACCTCTGTCCCTTAATTCTAAAGTCATGTCCTCTTGTTTGAATCTTCCCTATTCTCAAAGGGAAAAGCTTGTCCACATTAACTCTGTCTATCCCTCTCATCATTTTAAAGACCTCTATCAAGTCACCCCTTAACCTTCTGCGCTCCAGAGAATAAAGACCTAACTTATTCAACCTATCTCTGTAACTTAGCTGTTGAAACCCAGGCAACATTCTAGTAAATCTCCTCTGTACCCTCTCTATTTTGTTGACATCCTTCCTATAATTGGGCGACCAAAATTGTACACCATACTCCAGATTTGGTCTCACCAACGTCTTGTACAATTTTAACATTACATCCCAGCTTCTATACTCAATGCTCTGATTTATAAAGGCTAGCATACCAAAAGCTTTCTTTACCACCCTATCTATATGAGATTCTACCTTCAAGGAACTATGCACGGTTATTCCCAGATCCCTCTGTTCAACTGTATTCTTCAATTCCCTACCGTTTACCATGTAAAACGGTAGGGAATTACCATGTAAACGGTAGTAACTCAGCGGGTCAGGCAGCATCTGTGGAGAACATGGATAAGTGATGTTTCACACAGTGCTGGAGTAACTCAGCGGGTCAGGCAGCATCTGTGGGGAACATGGATAGGTGACGTTTCACAGAGTGCTGGAGTAACTCAGTGGGTCAGGCAGCATCTGTGGAGAACATGGATAGGTGACGTTTCACAGAGTGCTGGAGTAACTCAGCGGGTCAGGCAGCATCTGTGGAGAACATGGATAGGTGACGTTTCACAGAGTGCTGGAGTAACTCAGCGGGTCAGGCAGCATCTGTGGAGAACATGGATAGGTGACGTTTCACAGAGTGCTGGAGTAATTCAGTGGGTCAGGCAGCATCTCTGGAGAGAAGGAATGGGTGATGTTTCGGGTGGAGACCCTTCTTCAGACTGATGCCAGGGGAGACTCGGCGATCGTTTTGCTGAACACCTCCACTCAGTCCACCGAAACCTACCTGATCTCCCGGTTGCTCAGCACTTCAACTCCCCCTCCCTTTCCCAATCTGCCCTCTCTGTCCTGGGCCTCCTCCATTGTCAGAGTGAGGCCCAGCGCAAATTGGAGGAACAGCACCTCATATTTCGCTTGTGTAGTTTACACCCCAGCGGTATGAATATTGACTTCTCTAATTTCAAATAACACTTGCTTTCCCTCCCTCTCCATCCCCTCCCTCTTCCCAGATCTCCCACCAGTCTCACTGTCTCAGACTACATTTTATCCCTGTCCCGCTCACTCCCACGACATCAGTCTGAAGAATGGTCTCGACCAGAAATGTCACCCATCCCTTCTCTCCAGAGATGCTTCCTGTCCCGCTGAGTTACTCCAGCATTTTGTGTCTGCTGGTGGAGTAGACTTGATGGGTCGAATGGCCTAAATCTTGTTCCTGTCACTTATGAATTTTAGGCTTCTGGATGAAACACAATGAAGAGATTGCGCCAGTGTAGGAACAAATAAGATTGTTAAGGGTTTGGACACGCTAGAGGCAGGAAACATGTTCCCGATGTTGGGGGAGTCCAGAACCAGGGGCCACAGTTTAAGAATAAGGAGTAAGTCATTTAGAACTGAGACGAGGAAACATTTTTTCTCACCGAGAGTGGAGAGTCTGTGGAATTCTCTGCCTCAGAGGGCGGTGGAGGCAGGTTCTTTGGATGCTTTCAAGAGAGAGCTAGATGTGGCTCTTAAAGATAGCAGAGTCAGGGGATATGGGGAGAGGGTAGGAACGGGGTACTGATTTGGGGATGATCAGCCATGATCACATTGAATGGCGGTGCTGGCTCGAAAGGCCGAATGGCCTAAT
Source organism: Raja brachyura (assembly GCA_963514005.1). The sequence goes on along the minus strand of OY740783.1, from coordinate 10,607,026 downwards.
CCTGCACCTATTGTCTATTGTACAAGCTTGTTTTATCCATTACCAACCGTAAAGTGTTACACACAACCAAATTAACCAGGTCCACTTCATGACACTGCGGTGAGAGACAGTAACAGGATGTAACAGATTTGATGTGTCAAAGCTTCACGCCAATCTCAATTAAAAAAACATGAGACAAATCTACTGAGGTTTCATTAAATCCCCAGATAATGGAGCTTAAAAGCAAGCCCATGCAATTGCGCAGAAATCTGGGTTGTTACAATAATAATTCATGGGACATTTGCAATTCAAATATTGTCTTTTGTATTTATTATTGATAGCTTCCTTGACAGGTGACACACAAAGGCACAATTAACAATGTTTTTTTTAATGGTTTTAAGATCCACTGAATTCGTAATCTAATGGTGCAATGTAAAAAAAATGTTGAATAGCACAACCAACACTAGGAATGTTTGTCGATGATGAATGACTTTCAAAACTAATTTTTATAATGGAAGAAGTTGCATTGGCCATCTAAACTAGAAACACAATGATTTGGCTTGGCCTTAGCTTAGAGATGGGGTGGAGGATTACAACCTCCACGTTTCGACTAATGCAATCGACTCGACACAGTGCACAAACGGAAGATCAGATAGAACAAGTTGTCCAACAACTTTAGGTTGTGCACGCCCCACGAAAGAAGGAGAACAAGCTTAGAGATACAGCGTGGAAACAGGCCCTTCGTCCCGCGCCGACCAGCCATCCCCGCACATTAACACTATCCTACACACGCAAGGGACATGTTTTTACACTTACTCCAAGCCAATTAACCTACAAACCTGCACGTCTTTGGAGTGTTAGAAGACTGGAATTTAGAAGACTGAGGGGGGATCTTATAGAAACTTTACGGGTTGGACAAGCTAGATGCAGGAAGATTGTTCCCGATGTTGGGGGAGTCCAGAACAAGGGGTCACAGTCTAAGGATAAGGGGGAATTCCTTTAGGACTGAGCTGAGGAAAACATTCTTTACACAGAGAGTGGCGAGTCTCTGGAATTCTCTGCCACAGAAGGTAGTTGAGGCCAGTTCATTGGCTATATTCAAGAGGGAGTTGGATGTGGCCCTTGTGGCTAAAGGGATCAGAGGGTATGGAGAGAAGGCAGGTACAGGATACTGAGTTGGATGATCAGCCATGATCATATTGAATGGCGGTGCAGGCTCGAAGGGCCGAATGGCCTACTCCTGCACCTATTTTTCCTATGTTTCTATGTGTGGGAGGAAACTGAAGATCTCGGAGGAAAACCCACGAAGGTCACGGGGAGTCCAGAGTGTTTTATTGTCATGTGTCCCAGATAGAACAATGACATTCTTAAGGGCCTGTCCCGCTTGGGTGTCATTTGCGCGTCACGCAAACCACACGAGAAACAAGGTTTTAGTCTCTCCCTTCGGGGGGGGGGGGGGGGGGGGGTGGGATACGACTTTTCTCGTTGTGTCCACCGTCACCATCTCCGTCTGTGTTGAGGCCTAATGGCGGAGCAGGTGGCCTCGGAGCTGTGGTGGCGTTCCGGCGGCGGAGGCGGACCCGGCTTCAGAGCTGTGGGGTTCCAGCGGCGTTCCAGCTGTGGCGTTCAAGCAGCGACTCGGCTTCAGAGCTGTGGCGGCGTTCCAGCGGTGGAGGACCCGGCTTCAGAGCTGTGGGTATGGCGTTCCGGCAACGGACCCGGCTTGAGGTGTGTGGAGTTCCAGCGGCGGACCCGGCTTCAGAGCTGTGGCAATGTTCCAGCATTCCAGCGTTCCGGCAGCGGGCCTGGCTTCAGGGCTGTGGGGTTCCAGCGGAGGACCCGGCTTCAGAGGCTCGGCCTCGGGCCTAGTGGGCGACAACATCGGAGGCCTGGATCGCCTCAGCGCAGAGGGAGAACAAGGAGGGAAGAAGACAAAGACTTTAAGACTTTTCCATCACAGTGAGGAGGTGCCTGGTGAACTCACTGTGGTGGATGTTAAATATGTGTTTATTGTGTGTTTTGTTTTTTTATTATATATATGACTGCAAGGCAACTAAATTTTGTTCAGACCGCGGTGTAGATGAGTGAACAGTAAGGGGGAGAGGACTGCCTCTGAGTGCAATATTCAATGGCACCTTTATTATCACATGTACCAAGGCGGTGGAGGCCGGTTTTCTTGATGCTTTCAAGAGCTAGATAGGGCTCTTAAAGATAGCAGAGTCAGGGGTTATGGGGAGAAGGCAGGAACGGGGTACTGAGTGTGGATGATCAGGCATGATCACATTGAATGGCGGTACTGGCTCAAAGGGCCAACTGGCCTACTCTTGCACCAATTGTCTCGATAGCACTTTCACCAACAGCGGCAGGATGATCATCAACACCATTTTAACACCATTATGGGGCATTAAGGCAATTCTATGCAGAGTTTCCAAATTTATTTTTTCCTGCTGCGAAAATAAATGTGTCCTCCTCGATCATTTCTCACGACCCAGTAGCCTAATTGGCACAGTTGTACTCTCAAGGTGCTCTTACACGCGAGGCTGTAGATTTATTTAGTAAGTCTAATCAGGTCAACGCAAGCTGTATGTGATCATTACTAAGTCCTCTTGGCGACATTGTTGAAGGGGCTGCCTGAGGGGTGTCACATGCTGCACTGTTGGGTGCCCCACTGAAACCATTATCCCAATCCTACCAAGGGCATTTAGGGCATGGAGTTCACAGGGGCGCTGCATTGAAGGCACCTCTGCCTACAGTCTGTCTGTTTTTTCACCATCTTTTTTAAATTTTAGTTTGTCCAAACAGAAGAGGAGATGACTTTAGAATTAAGGGACAGAAGTTTAGGGGTAACATGAGGGGGAACTTCTTTACTCAGAGAGTGGTAGCGGTGTGGAATGAGCTTCCAGTGGAAGTGGTGGCGGCAGGTTCGTTGGTATCATTTAAAAATAAATTGGATAGGCATATGGATGAGAAGGGTATGGAGGGTTATGGTATGAGTGCAGGCAGGTGGGACTAAGGGAAAAATGTTGTTCGGCACGGACTTGCAGGGCCGAGATGGCCTGTTTCCGTGCTGTAATTGTTATATGGTTATTATATGGTTAAACAGTTTCATTTTGGGGATTCTTTCGTTTTTCTATGGGGGAGGGGGGAGGGGGGAGGGGAACCGTTTCCCAGTCGCTTCCTGGCGAGGATGCGACTATTTCTCCGAGTCTCGTCCTCGACCTCCCTCTCCACGCGGCCTACCAGCTGGATCGGAGCGGCCTTTCCTACCGGAGACCGGACCAGAGCTTCGGCAGCCACGGCGTGGCGCTGGATTCACCGCGGAGCGGGCGATACCGACCTGGACCGCCGTTTGAAGCTCCGTTTGAAGTGCTGGGCCGCTGCTCCAACATCGCGGGGCTGTGGTTCGCGGAGCTCCTAGCACGGGCGGCGCTGACCGACATCGCGGAGTCCCTGGGGCCCTTTAACAAGGGCCGCCAGCGTGAATCCTGGGGGCGTCGGGAGCTGCGGACTCCGGTGGGGAGCGGCCTTTTTGAAGCTGCAAGGCGCTGATGCTGGCCTCCCGTTCCGACGTCGGAGTTCCAACATCCCGGTGAGCGGGCCGGAGCGGCGGGCTGCCCGTAGCGGCGACTGCGGAGGGTTCCGGAGGTCCCGACCACGGGTGAACATCGGAGGAAGAGACTGACTTGGGTGCCTTCCCTCACAGTGGGAAACTTTTGATTCTGCTGTTAAAGAAGGAACTGCAGATGCTGGAGAATCGAGGGAGAATCCCTTGTCAATTCTTCCCTTCCCTCCCGCTCCACCCCTTCCCCGGGCACTTTCCCTTGAACCGCAAGAGATGCTACACTTGTCCCTTCACCTCCCCCATCCACTCCTTTCAAGGACCCAAGCAGTCATTCCAAGTCCGACAGAGGTTCACCTGCACCTCCTCCGACCTCATCTACTGCATCCGTTGCTCCAGATGCCAGCTGATCTATATCGGTGAGACCAAGCGGAGGCTGGGCGATCGTTTCGCCGAACACCTCCGCTCGGTCCGCAATAACCAACCCGACCTCCCGGTGGCTCAGCACTTCAACTCCCCCTCCCATTCCGTATCCGACCTCTCGGTCCTGGGCCTCCTCCACGGCCAGAGTGATCAACACCGCAAGTTGGAGGAACAGCACCTCATATTCCGCTTGGGGAGTCTGCATCCTCTGGACTTAAACATTGAATTTTCTCAATTCTGTTAACCCAGACTGCCTCCTCCCCTCCCCACCTCTCCCTCAGCCCTCGGGCCCTGACATTCCTTCTCCATCCCCCCACCCCAGTCGCACTAGCTTCTCATTTTCACACCACAAACAGCTTACAATGGCCTGTTTCCTTTATCATCAATACTTTTTTGCATATCTTTCATTCATTGTTCTTTATCTCTCCACATCACTGTTTATATCTCTCGTTTCCCTGATCCCTGACCAGTCTGAAGAAGGGTCTCGACCCGAAACGTCGCCTATCTCCTTCGCCCCTTAGATGCTGCTGCACCCGCTGAGTTTCTCCAGCTTTTTGTGTAACCTTTGATTCTGCTGTGTGGGGATGTTTTATGTTGAACTCTATCGTGTGTTGTGTTATTTATTTTATTGTATGGCTGTATGGTGATCACATTTCACTGTGCCAACCGGCACGTGTGCCAAATATATGTATCTTGTGTCTTGTATCTTGAAGAGGTCCCCACTGGTCTGGCTCATACACCACTCCTCTTCTTCATAGTGTCAGAGAATCATACAGCATGGAAACAGGCCCAGTGACCCAACTTCATAATGTCATAAAGTGATAGGAGAAGAACTAGGCCATTCAGCCCATCAAGTCTACTCGGCCATTCTGTACCTGTATTGTGACGTATAATCACCATCCCTGGTCGTCGTATACATTCAATCATGGCTGATCTATCCCTCCCTCTCAACCCCATTCTATGGCAGGAAACATGTTGCTGATGTTGGGGGAGTCCAGAACCAGGGGCCACAGTTTATGCCTTCTCCCCATAACCCCTGACACCCGTTCTAATATAAAATCTATCTCTGCCTTTAAAATATCCATTGACGTTCCCCACAGCCGTCTGTGGCAATGAATTCCACATATTCACACCCTTCTGACTAAAGAAAATCCTCCTCATCTCCTTTCTAAAGGAACGGCCATTCATTCTGAGGCAAAGCCCTCTGGTCCTAGACTCTCCCACTAGTGGAAACATCCTCTCCACGTCCAATCTATCCAGGGCTTGTCCATGGCGACAAGATGCCCCATCTATGCTAGCCCCACCTGCCCGCATCTGGCCAATATCCATCTAGATTTTCCTATCTGTGTACCTGTCCAAATGTTATTTCACTGTTTTAATAATACCTCCCTCAACTACCTCCTCTGGCAGCTCGTTCAATATATCCACTACTCTGTGTGTGAAAAAGATGCCATCAGATTCCCATTCAATCCTTCCCCTTTCACCTTAAACCTGGTCTTCATTCCCCTTCATTGGGTGAATTCATCTTACAACCATATAATAACCATATAACAATTACTGCACGGAAACAGGCCTTCTCGGCCCTTCCAGTCTGTGCCGACCATTTACCTGCACTCAGACCATACCCCTCCATTCCCTTCCCGTCTATATACCTATCCACTTTACTTTTAAATGTTAAAATCGATCCTGCCTCCACCACTTCTGCTGGAAGCTCATTCCACACAGCCACCACTCTCTGAGTAAAGAAGTTCCCCCTCATGTTACTCCTAAACTTCTGTCCCTTAATTCTCATGTCATGCCCTCTTGTTTGAATCTTCCCTACCCTCAATGGGAAAAGCTTATCCACGTCAACTCTATCTATCCCTTTCATCATTTTAAAGACCTCAATCAAGTCCCCCCTTAACCTTCTGCGCTCCAAAGAATAAAGACCTAACTTGTTCAACCTTTCTCTGTAACTTAGTTGCTGGAGCTCAGGCAACATTCTAGTAAATCTCCTCTGTACTCTCTCTATTTTGTTATCTATTCCCCTTGTTATGTTATGCACGTCTATAAGATCACCCCACATCCGCCTACGCTCGACGGAATAAAGTCCTCGGTTGCTCAACCTCTCCCTATAGCTCAGGCCCTCGAGTCCTGGCAACATCCTTGTAAATCTTCTCTTCAATTCTGTTATGCAATAGAACATGATTGGTTGTCATTAGGGTGTCAGAGGTTATGGAGAGAAGGCAGGAGAACGGGGTTAAGAGGGAGAGATAGATCAGCCATGATTTAGAAACATAGAAACATAGAAATTAGGTGCAGGAATAGGCCATTCGGCCCTTCGAGCCTGCACCGCCATTCAATATGATCATGGCTGATCATCCAACTCAGTATCCCGTACCTGCCTTCTCTCCATACCCTCTGATCCCCTTAGCCACAAGGGCCACATCTAACTCCCTCTTAAATATATCCAATGAACTGGCCTCAACTACCCTCTGTGGCAGAGAATTCCAGAGACCCACCACTCTCTGTGTGAAAATATTTCTTCTCATCTCGGTCCTAAAGGATTTCCCCCTTATCCTTAAGCTGTGACCCCTTGTCCTGGACGTCCCCAACATCGGGAACAATCTTCCTGCATCTAGCCTGTCCAACCCCTTAAGAATCTTGTAAGTTTCTATAAGATCCCCTCTCAATCTCCTAAATTCTAGAGAGTATAAACCGAGTCTATGCAGTCTTTGTTCATAAGACAGTCCTGACATCCCAGGAATCAGTCTGGTGAACCTTCGCTGCACTCCCTCTATGGCAATACTGTCCTTTACTGTCATTTAAATGGCAGAGTAGACCTGATGGGCCGAATGGCCTAATTCTGCTGCTAGAGCCGTTCTTGTCTGCTCAATCTGCCTGTGAGGCCCAACTTTGAGAGAAGGGTTCGGCAGGTTTACAACACCACAGCTAATGGATTACAAGTTACACGGAAGCTGAGTCACAGGTCTCCAAGTTCAGCTCTGATCACTAGGTTACCACACACACACACACGTAGCTGCCATGTGTATGTCAACATTACACATGAGTGTGATGCAGAATGATAGAATATTAATGCCAGGCAGGCAGCTGCAAATCCCACAGAATTTAAACCAGGAAGCAAAAAAAATGCACCACACACTTAAAAACAAAAGTGCCTCGAGTTACTTAACTCTTTTCTTCTCAAATCAAAAATATTTATTCAAATATTAAAATAGTATTCACAACACAATAAAACAAAACAGAGCCCAACACCTTAGTACAATAGACAATAGACAACAGGTGCAGGAGTAGGCCATTTGGCCCTTCGAGCCAGCACCGCCATTCAATGTGATCATGGCTGATCATCCCCAATCAGTACCCCGTTCCTGCCTTCTCCCCGTATCCCCTGACTCAGCTATTTTTAAGAGCCCTATTTAGCTCTCTCTTGAAAGTATCCAGAGAACCGGCCTCCACCTCCCTCTGAGGCAGAGAATTCCACAGACTCATCACACTCTGTGAGAAAAAGTGTTTCCCCGTCTCTGTTCGAAATGGCTTACTCCTTATCCTTAAACTGTGGCCCCTGGTTCTGGACTCCCCCAACATTGGCAACATGTTTCCTGTCTCTAGCGTGTCCAAGCCCTTCAGTAAGTAAGTTTATTGGCCAAGTATTCACATACAAGGAATTTGCCTTGGTGCTCTGCCCACAAGTAACAACATGACATTCAGTGACAGTTACGAATGACTCAGAAAACACTAAACATCAATAATATTAAAACATTAATGATAAAACACCATTGATCAAGCATGTGAACCAACAAAATACCAGATCAAAGGGAGGCTACAGATTTTTGGCTGTTGAGTAGAGCAACAGCCAACATTCTTAGAACAACAATCTTATATGTTTCAATGAGATCCATACATAGAAAATAGGTGCAGGAGGAGGCCATTCGGCCCTTCGAGCCAGCACCACCATTCATTGTGATCACAGCTGTTAGCAGCTTGCTCGGGGCAAAGTATACAGTACGCAACTCATCCCATCCCCCCATGTTTGACCAGCTCATATGGAAAGCACAATATGAAGAGAATCCATAACACTTGGCATTTTTCTCTGAAGCAGTGTGTATGTTTGGATTCACTTGATTCATGGAGTCACACAGGATGGAAATAGGCCCTAGGGCCCAACTTGCCCACACCGCCCAACATGCCCCATCAATACTAGTCCCACCTGCCTGCATTTGGCCCATATCGTAGAAACATAGAAACAGTGAAAATAGGTACAGGAGGAGGTCATTCGGCCCTTCGAGCCAGCATCGCCATTCATTGTGATCATAGCTGATCGTTCCCAATCAATAACCCGTGCCTGCCTTCTCCCCATATCCCCCGATTCCACTTGCCCCTAGAGCTCTATCGAACTCTCTCTTAAATCCATCCAGTGATTTGGCCTCCAATGCCCTCTGTGGCAGGGAATTCCACAAATTCACAACTCTCTGGGTGATAAAAGTTTTTTCTCACCTCAGTCTTAAATGGCCTCCCCTTTATTCTAAGACTGTGGCCCCTGGTTCTGGACTCGCCCAACATTGGGAACATTTTTCCTGCATCTAGCTTGTCCAGTCCTTTTATAAGTTTCTATAAGATAGAAACATAGAAATTAGGTGCAGGAGTAGGCCATTCGGCCCTTCGAGCCTGCACCACCATTCAATATGATCATGGCTGATCATCCAACTCAGTATCCCGTACCTGCCTTCTCTCCATACCCTCTGATCCCCTTAGCCGCAAGGGCCACATCTAACTCCCTCTTAAATATAGCCAATGAACTGGCCTCAACTACCCTCTGTGGCAGAGAGTTCCAGAGACTCACCGCTCTCTGTGTGAAAAAGGTCCTTCTCATCTCGGTCCTAAAAGATTTCCCCCCTTATCCTTAAGCTGTGACCCCTTGTCCTGGACCTCCCCAACATCGGAAACAATCTTCCTTCATCTAGCCTGTCCAACCCCTTAAGATGCCCCCTCATCCTTCTAAACTCCAGTGACCACAAGCCTAGTCTTTTCAATCTTTCCTCGTATGACAGTCCCAGGGATCGATCTCGTGAACCTACGCTGCACTGCCTCAATCACAAGGATGTCCTTCCTCAAATGAGGAGACCAAAAACGGCACACCATACTCCAGATGCGGTCTCACCACAGCCCTGTGCAACTGCAAGACAAACAAATGATACCAACTACATTGCAATCCCTGTCCAGGGTGGAATGGATGCCTTACCTCTTGGATCGCCGCAGCCTGGCCCGGCTGAGAAAATGTGGCATGGAGATGTTAGACAGCGCAGACCACAAGCTGGAGTCGGACATGGTGCTGCAGACGGGAACTGCTTCAGTTCACTCCGCCAACGGAGATGGTCCTTCCACGACCCAGCGGAGGCGAATCCCCCAACAACTCTCCGGTGGAAAGCATTTTTGTCTACCTTTGAGCCCAGCCCAGAGCTGTGAGCTGCTCTTTTTGTTTTAACGTCTGCCACACACACACACACACACACACCCTGGTCCAAGTCAAACAAACTTTCCATATAACACTCCAAACTTCCCTGACAACACTCACTGCGCTGCGCTTGTCTTTTTTTTTTGTTAAAGGGAACACACTTTGTTCCTAAAGTCTTGGGTTCTTGGTCCTCCAAAGTGGAATTTAAACTGGAGGTGGTGGAGGGAGGACTTGAGCCAGGAAGGGGTTTGTTTTTTTGGGGGGGAAGACAGAACCACCTTAAAAGTCGACAAGGCACGAAATACTGGAGTCACTCAGCAGGGGTCAGGCAGGCAGGCAGGCAGGAGGCATCTCTCTGGAGAGAAGGAATTATATTCTGGGTGATGTTTTTTCGGGTCGAGACCCCCTTCTTCGGGCACTTTTTGCTCGTGTTTTTATCCTGCATGCGATCTCCTCCGGGAGCCAGGAGTCCAGTTACAAGCTCAGTTACAGTGGTGGAGAGGCCACGCTGCAATAACACCATGACACACACAAAGTCCTCTCTCTCGTAGTTTGGTCGCACACACACACACACAAGGTAAATAAATCATCTCTCCGGAGTTTACCATTCCGTGCAGACAGGAGGGAGCCGTCGCACCTGAGCCTCCAGCAGAAGTTCACCAACTTCTTCCTAACGCCCCTCCTCATTTCTGGCCAGTTTTATAACTTCTGGCAAAACTCTACAGCAAGTTTTTTTACAAGGACCTCGCGTGAAATAGACAAGGCTAACTTTCCCCCACCCTTCCCCTGAAAACGCATTTCATTCCATTCCCCCCCTAGGCAACTCCTGCACGTTACCGCAAACCCCCGACTACTTTCAGTACGACAAAGCTTGCTCTCAGTGTGGGGCAGGCGTAGATAGTTACAGTACAGAACAGGAGATCACACACACACACACACAGCCAGCACTGGTACTCCTGGTGTACAAGCCCAGGCGTGGTTACACAACGAGGATCACAGAGGTCCCTCTATTATTGTCCCCATGGGTGCACATACACACACATCTTAACACACGTTTAGCTTTTGCTGCCAAGCCTGGTCCTTCTGCAGGTGGACAAAAATGCTGGAGAAACTCAGCTGGCGAGGCAGCATCTGTGGGGCGAAGGAAATAGGCAACGTTTCGGGTCGAGACCCTTCTTCAAACTGTCCTTCTGCAGATGTGTCTTGCAGCCTGTATTTTGAGTTGTGGTTGATTGATTTGCACCTTGTTGTCCTAAGGTCATAAGTGACAGGAGCAGCATTAGGCCATTCGGCCCATCCAGAACCAGGGGAACCACAGTCTTAGAATAAAGGAGAGGTCATTTAAGACTGAGGTGAGAAAAAAACATTTTTCACCCAGAGAGTTGTGAATTTGTGGAATTCCCCGCCACAGAGGGCAGTGGAGGCCAAGTCACTGGATGGATTTAAGAGAGAGTTAGATAGAACTCTAGGGGCTAGTGGAGTCAAGGGGTATGGGGAGAAGGCAGGCACGGGTTATTGATAGCGGACGATCAGGGGACGGTCAGCCATGATCACAATGAACGGCGGTGCTGGCTCGAAGGGCCGAAAGGCCTCCTCCTGCACCTATTTTCTATGTTTCTAAGTCTACTCCGCCATTCAATCATGGATCTATCTCTGCCTCCTAACCCCATTCTCGTGCCCTCCCCGCATAACCCCTGACACCCGTACTAATCAAGAATCTATCTATCTCTGCCTCAAGTATATCCACTGACCTGGCCTCCACAGCCTTCTGGGGCAAATAATTCCACAGATTCACCACCATCTGAGTAAAATGCACTTGTTGCGTATCCTTGGCACAGTGAAACTTTTTTTTGCATCCAGTGCAGATGCTCCCCGATTTACAATGCTTCGACTTGCGATATCTCCCGACATTATAGACAATAGACAATAGTTGCAGGAGTAGGCTATTCGGCCCTTTGAGCCAGCACCGCCATTCAATGTGATCTTGGCTGGTCATCCCCGATCAGTACTCCGTTCCTGCTTTCTCCCCATATCCCCTGACTCCGCTATCTTTAAGAGCTCTGTCTAGCTCTCTCTTGAAAGTATCCAGAGAACCAGCCTCCACCGCCCTCTGAAGCAGAGAATTCCACAGACTCACAACTCTCTGTTTTTCCTCGTCTCCGTTCTAAATGGCTTACCCCTTATTCTTAAACTGTGGTTCCTGGTTCTGGACTCCGCCAACATCGGGAACATGTTTCCTGCCTCTAGCGTGTCCAAATCCTGAATAATCTTATATGTTTCAATAAGATCCCCTCTCATCCTTTTAAATTCCAGAGTGTACAAGCCCAGCTGATCCATTCTATCAACATATGACAGTCCCGTTATCCCGGGAATGAACCTGGTGAACCTACGCAGCACCCCCTCAATAGCAAAAATGTCCTTCCTCACATTGGGAGACCAAAACAGCACACAATACTCCAGGTGTGGTCTCACTAGGGCCCTGTACAACTGCAGCCATGATCGTATTGAATGGCGGTGCAGGCTCGAAGGGCCGAATGGCCTACTCCTGCACCTATTTTCTATGTTTCCATGTTTCTATGTTTCTATGCTGAAGGACCTCTTTTCTCTTTACGGTGCTGAATGGGAGGTGTAAGGTTTGATAGTCTCCCACCCAATTGCAAGCTACCTACTTGTGGTTTGGGAAAAGAGGGGTGGGCCTAAAAATTGGAGGTGAGCAGACATCCAAACTTCTCCTGGGAGGAGACCTAGTCAGATCTATCTGAGGACACCATGGGACGCCAGAGAAGAAGTTGCAGGTGCCATGACTGAGATGTAACTAAATGCTGGAGTAACTCAGCGAGTCAGGCAGCATCTGTGGAGAAAAGGAATCGATGGCATTTTGGGTCAAGGTCCTTCTTCAGAAGCGTTGCTATATGCTGGTGTGGTGACAGGAGACTGGAGGATGGCTAATGTTGTGCCTCTAATTAAGAAGGGTCGCAAGGAAGAGGTGGAGCCGGTAATGCTGCCCTCTCACTGCACCAGAGACCCGCGTTCAAATCCGGACCTCAGGTTCTGTCTGTGTGGAGTTTGCACGTTTTCCCTGCGACCACATGGGTTGTCTCCGGCTGCTCCGGCTTCCTCCAACATCCCAAATACATACAAGTATGCAGGTTAATTGACATCTGTAAAATAAAATTGCCCTAAAGTGTACGCAGTGGATTAGTAGTTTAAGAAAGAACTGCAGATGCTGGAAAAATCAAAGGTGGACAAAAATGCTAGAGAAACTCAGCGGGTGAGGCAGCATCTATGGAGCGAATGAATAGATGACATTTCGGGTCGAGACCCTTCTTCAGACTGATGTGGGGGTGGGGGGGGGCGGGAAGAAGAAAGGAAGAGGCGAAGACAGTGGGCTGTGGGAGAGCTGGGAAGGGGAGGGGAAGGAGGGAGAAAGCAAGGACTACCTGAAATTGGAGAAGTCAATGTTCATACCGCTGGGGTGTAAACTTCAATATGAGGTGCTGCTCCTCCAATTTGCCGTGGGACTCACTCTGGCCATGGAGGAGGCCCAGGACAGAAAGGTCGGATTCGGAATGGGAGGGGGTTGTGAAGTGCTGGGCCACCGGGAGATCAGGTTGGTTAATGTGATCTGTGCGGAGGTGTTGGGCGAAGCGATCGCCGAGCCTGTGCTTGGTCTCACCAATGTTGAGCAGTTGACACCTAGAGCAGCGGATGCGATAGATGAGGTTGGAGGAGTGGGATAAGGTAGAACTAGTGTGAAGGGATGATCAATGGGTTGGCATGGACAGTGAGCCAAAGGCCTTGTTTCCGTGATGTATGACCCCCATGGCTCAATGAGAATAATACCTGATACTATATTTGGTAAATTAGATTAGTTTAGATCAGGGGTGGAGAACCTGCGGCCATTAAGTGCGGCCTTTCGAATGAATCCAAATTTTGTGGAACAAATCCTTTTATTTTTATTAATATGTTTTTGTTTGTCATTTATTATTTTAATTTTAATCTTAAAATGAACGTATTTAAAATACCAAAGAGAAAAAGAAGATTCAACAAAATTAGCATTTTTTAGCATTCAAATTAGCATTTCAACCTCAACTAGTTGATGTCTCCAAGACTCCTAAAGAATTACAGATGGAATTGATTCGGCTCTCAGAAGATGACATTTTAAAGTCCTTATTTGACCCTAAGAAAGATCCAGTGGAATATGGAAAAAATGCATTAGATGACCCACGCCTTCGGCAACATGCACGAGAAATGCTTTCGTGCTTTTCAAACACTTATTGCTGCGAATTGACATTCTCCTACCTAAACCAAATCAAGGCGCCCTTACAAAGTCATTGAGGTTAGTTAACTTTAGAATTAACAATATTTTTCTCATTTTCTTGAAGTTAGTACATAGTAGTTAGATTTTTACAAAGTAATGTACATTTTTGAAGTATATCTAATTGAAGGTTCTTGGGTGCGGCCTTTACGAAATTACAGCTAACTTAATGCGGCCTTCGAACCTGAAAAGATTCCCCACCCCTGGTTTAGATTAACCCGTCTTTCTCATGTCCAACCAAGTGCAGTGAGACACAAGCCCATCGAATCCTAACACCACCTTTAATTCTACTGTGAGTTGTGTGTGGTAGAATTCTCTTTACTTCACACAATTCCTCTCCATACTGAAAAACGCATTCTTTTTATTTCTCGCAGATGCCACATCTGAAAATCCTACTTCACGTTAACCGCTCCGCGACGGTTCATACTTAAATTCTGGTAAAACGCTCCCACGCCAACGGTAAAAATGTGGATTTCAACTATGTCCGAAATGTTACACCTCGAAGATGTGAGATTCGTCCTAGCAGGCAAATCAGACCATTTCCGAAAGATCTGGTCTCCATTTATCGACTTATTACTTATTTATCGACTTAATACATAGAAACATAGGAATTAGGTGCAGGAGTAGGCCATTCGGCCCTTCGAGCCTGCACCGCCATTCAATATGATCATGGCTGATCATCCAACTCAGTATCCTGTACCTGCCTTCTCTCCATACCCTCTGATCCCCTTAGCCACAAGGGCCACATCTAACTCCCTCTTAAATATAGCCAATGAACTGGCCTCAACTACCCTCTGTGGCAGAGAGTTCCAGAGACCCACCACTCTCTGTGTGAAAAAAGTCCTTCTCATCTCGGTCCTAAAGGATTTCCCCCTTATCCTTAAGCTGTGACCCCTTGTCCTGGACCTCCCCAACATCGGGAACAATCTTCCTGCATCTAGCCTGTCCAACCCCTCAAGAATTTTGTAAGTTTCTATAAGATCCCCTCTCAATCTCCTAAATTCTAGAGAGTATAAACCGAGTCTATGCAGTCCTTGTTCATAAGACAGTCCTGACATCCCAGGAATCAGTCTGGTGAACCTTCTCTGCACTCCCTCTATAGCAATGTACGAAGTCGATACATCCCTTTTTATCTTATTTTACTTTCTTATATTATCTTTTTTCTATTTCTCTTTTTTGTTTTTAATTCTTTCTCGTGTTCTACGTTTCTACGTGTTTTTCCTGATCACCTTTTCACGCACTTACTATCTTATCTAACTTTCTCTATTCCTCTTCTTCTAAAAGTTTAAAACAAGAAGTGGTACATGAAACATATTATGTTATTTTTGGCTGATACTACTGTAATGTACATTACTTATAATAAAAAGAAATTTAAAAACATTTTTCCACGACGGCTTCAAATTGGAATCGGATCGCATTAGAAAGTTATTTCATTGCAAGCCAACTATCCATCGGCCCTGCTGCTTTAGATTTCACCGTTGCCATCGGGAAGAAGGTACAGGAGCCTGAAAACTGTAACGTCCAGGTTCAGGAACAGCTTCTTCCCTACAGCCATCAGGCTATTAAACACAACAACAAATAAGCTCTGAACTTCAACAGACTATTATTGTTATTATTATTGCACTAGATTTATTTATTAGTATGTGTGCATGTGTATATGTGTGACGATAGCCCCCAGGACCCGGCTGAACCGACCCGACCAGCTGTGACCTGCGCCAGATACTGGCAGGACGACATCTGAGATTGCAACTGTCTCGAAGAAGAAATGTGTATATACACACACTGAATTTTTTTTTCTTTCTCCCGTTATGTTCTATGTTCATATATTCTGTTGTGCTGCAGCAAGCAAGAATAGTAAGATTGAACGAGAACTTACCAAGTTTGAAGGTTGATCTTTATTTCATGAGGAGTTGCGGTGAGGGATTTTGTGAAGAGCCCGCCGGCACGCATGCACGACATTCTTCAAAGCAGCGGTGTGGAATCACAGAAACAACAACAGAAATGACTTGGCATAGTAAGATTTAAAGAGACTCTGATTACCAGCTGAAGATGATCGAGGGTTGGGAGCGGAGGGCACGAAATCCCTCACCGCAACTCCTCATGAAATAAAGATCAACCTTCAAACTTGGTAAGTTCTCGTTCAATCTTACTATTTCATTTCGGAGTCACGTGAGTGACTTCGTGAAGACTTCAAAGCTTCTGTGATTACACGCCCTGGACAACGTCCATGCAGACACACCACTAGCAAGGATGGATTGGAGTAAACAAGTTGATGAAACGAGGTTATACTGAAACAAAAAGAAGATTTATTAATAACACAACAAATAACGCCCTTTTAATCAGGGACATCCCCACGTTCACACCCGGCGTTCAGCATGACCTCTGCGAATTGAAGGGGAGCAGCAACAGGCTTATTATAGAACCGCTGGAACACCGATTCATTCGCCCATCCTGCTGTGGCGAGGATATGGTCCATGGGTACCTCCATGACCCTCGCCGCGGACGTAGATGCAGCCCTGGTGGAGTGGGATTTAAACACATTAGTGTCAATACCTGCCTTATCCAGGACGATCCGGAGCCACCTGGATATCGTCTGGACTGTCACTCGATGGTGAGGTCTTTTGTGAGTGACAAGCAGGTACAACTCCATTCCTCTGATGCTCCTCGTCACCTTGATGTAGTAACGGATGTGAGTGGCTAAACATAGCCGAGCATCTGCAGGGTATGCCGGGAACTTCAGCTGCAGCCCTGTGCACCCAGGTCTATGCTGCTTGAGTAGCTCATCGATGAAAAAGACTACTTCTCCAGGGGTCGACGCCATCCTATCAATACGAAGTTTGTGGAGCGTCTGAACCCGCTGTGCTGAAGTCAGCGCTAGTAACATCACCAATTTCATAGTGAGTCGGTCCAGCTGTAACCCTTCCATGGGTGACCACGACCTGAGCAGGGTAAGCACATCCCTGACATCCCAGGTGATGTTGTAGCGTGGTGTCGGCGGATTTAGATTGAATATTCCCCGCATCAGTCTGGACACTAGCCTGTTCGATCCAACCTCGATGTTGAGGTGGAATGATAGCGCACTCCTTGCGCTGTTGATGGCACTATAACTCAAGTGCTCATCGTGGTGCAACCCCGCGAGGAATTCCAGGACGTCGGCTATGGAGACATCATCATAGGCGATGTGAGAGCGACTGCAGTAGGCTTCCCACTTGGTGATGTGGGAGAGATATCTCCGCCTGGTTGACTCTCGACATGATGCTCCAATGGTGTTCATGGTCCGGGTGGTGAGGCCATACTGCATCCATGGCCTGGTCAGAACCTGCAAGCCAGTAATTTTAGATAGGCATGGCAGGGGTGTAATTCCCCTGAAACAGGGTGAGAAACCAAATGTGGGCAACCCGCTAGAGGGACCCAAGGTTGACTAATCATGTCAGAGACCACCGGATACCAAGGCTGCGTAGGCCAGTCGGGTATGACAAGAATGCCTCTGGCAGAATCCATCTTGATTTTTTGTAATACCCGACTGATGAGGCAAAACGGGGGGAATGCATAGAAAAACCAATTCCCCCAGTCTAGCAAGAATGCATCAATCGCTAATGCCCCAGGGTCTGGTTCCCATGAAACATATGTTGGTACCTGATGGTTCAACCGGGACGCAAAAAGATCTATATCCGGTTGGCCACATTTGGCTGTAATTTGGGCAAATATTTGAGGATGCAGCATCCACTCAATACTATAATTGAATTTGCGTGACCTGGTGTCTGCCACAGTATTAAGCCTGCCTGGCAGATAGGTGGCTGAAATCCAAATATCACGATCAATACACCAGCACCAAATAGTATTAGCCAATTTGTCACAAGAGACTGACCTGGTACCGCCCATATGGTTTAAATATGCCACCGCTGTGGTGTTGTCTATTTGGAGACGGACATGAGTTCCACTAAGATTAGCACAATATGCCCGTAGTCCGTGAAATGCTGCAAGCAGCTCCAAATAGTTAATCCCTTGTATTAGCAACATGCTAGCTTCAAGGGGATCCCACCTGCCACCACAACTAGAAGAGCTGTCCGCAGCTCCCCAGCCTAGAGAGCTTGCGTCAGTTTGCAAATATACCACCGGATTGGGCACAACAATGGGTTTGAATGCCCTGCCAATATTGGACACCCACCATTGCAGCTCAGCCTTAGCATCAGAAGGCAGCCCCATAGGTCTGTCAAAATGACCAGCGTTCTTTTTTAACGCAGCAATCTTGGCCCTTTGCAAATTTTGATAATGCAAAGGCCCAAACCGGGCTGCCGGAAATAAAGCTACGATTTTCCCAATCACCTTAGCTGTATGCCGAATAGATGGTATACTGGCGGATGCGAGATCCTGACATGCAAGGGAGACATCCTCAACCTTGTGAAATGGAATGGTGGCCCTCATTTGAATAGAGTCCACCGTGAAACCCAAATAATCCATAACCTGGGATGGGTGAAACTTTGATTTTTCTGGATGGACTATAAACCCTAGCTGCTGAAATATAGTGACAGTAGCCAAAACAGCCCTTTCAGCTGCTTCCAGAGCGTTGCCAATAATCAGAATATCATCTAAATAAGCCATTACAATATGATGTTGTATGCGTAATTTGGCCATAATAGGTTTGAGTAATTTAGTAAAGAGCCTAGGGGCGGTGGTAAGCCCATTTGGTAAGGCCCGATATTGCCAGAGCTGATCCATCCAGACAAATTTCAAAAATTTCCGGTGATGTTTCCGGATGGACACTGAATAGTATGCATCTTTCAAATCAATACATGCCATAAAGCAACCATGCGAAATCAGTGATTTGGCTGTCTCAAAGGTGTCCATTTTGAAATGTGTATATGTTACAAAGGTATTCAACTGGGTCAAGTCAATAATCACCCGACAACCTCCATCCTTTTTTGGCCTAGTAAATATATTGGAGACGAATTCAATGGGCTCGTGAATAGTTTTTTCTATCACGCCTTTTTGTTCCAAACGAAAAATTTCAGCCGTGCCTGCTGCCTGCTCAACGGCAGACAGCGTAAACTTCCGTTTAGGCATATGCTGGGATGGAGGAATGTTGCCGTGAATAAATTCAATAGAATGACCTCGAATATTTTGTAACACAAATTTGTCTGAAGTAACTGCTCCCCAAGCTTTAGCAAAGAACCGGAGTCGCCCTCCAACATGTGAGATTAAAGGGGCAGGAGAAAGAAAACCAGACCACCTTACCTCCATGGTCACCGGCGGTCCCTGACATACTTGAATGGCCGAGGAGGTGCTGGGTTGGGCTGACGATGAGATGGCTTCATCTTCCACTGGGGTCGCTGTGTGCCTGACCCCAAAAAAGACCGCTGCTGCTGGCCCTGTTGATAGTAGTGCTGAGTAGCAGCATATGGTCTTGATGCTGGTGCGACCGGACCTCGCGGTCGAGCAGGAGGAGCTTTTGGCACCGTCGGTCTGGGGGAGATCTGAGATCGCATAAGTCCCACCGTTTTGGCTACCTCATCAAGCTCCTTGACCCTCTTCGGCAGGTCTTCTCCGAAGAGTTGTCGGGGCGGCGGTGGCGGTGGAGGTTTACACAACCCAGCAAATTTTGGGTTGATAGACGGACGGATGCTATTCTTCCGAAAATCGTTGATTTCGTGCTGGGTGGCACATAACAGCGCCAACGCATCCTCCTGGTCCAATGACAGGTCAGTTCCATCGACCGACCGCGCAAAGGCGGTAATACCGGCCGTGAGGAGTTTGAGGATCCGCTGGAGTTTAACCTCCTGATGGCGGACAGCCACGCCGATGTTGCCCCATATGGGCGTATTGACCAGGGGCACGTTGAGGGCATTACAGTTGGACGGGGCCTTGTGGCGCTGAGTGGCCTGTGAAAGTACTTCCTCCTGCAACCGCTGATCTGTGAGAAAGTCTATTGTTGCTGCCAGTTTTGGCTGAAGCGGAAGTCCAGTTGTGATTGGTGCAGCAAATTTGGCCGCCACGTCCAGTAGCTCAGGTGTCGGTGCCTCCGACGGTGTTGGTGTAGGGTCAAACCCTTCTTCCCCTTGTGGCTCGCTGATGATAGAAACTGGCGAGGTGGCCCTGTGCCTGTCGATATCTGTAGGTGCGTACTGCTGTTGATTATGGAGCAACAGCTCCAGCAGCCGCTCGATGCGGTCAATACGCCCACCATCCTGAACACTCGGATGGTCGGAGTCCTCCGGCTCAGAAACCATGCCGGGGCTCCTATCATCGGCCCGCACCTCTGAGAAGTGATCTCGGTGCCGGAATGGATCGCTTTCGGCCGCCGCAGCGAAACCGTGCGAGTCCCGTGCGGGCAGGGTGTCCAACCGCCTCTTCTTGGCGGGAGCAGAAACCGTTGCCACAAAGGGCCCTGACGGCTTGGGGTCGACTCCAGCAGAAGCATGGAGCGACGCCCGCACAGGCTTGCCGGCTGTCCGCATTTCGGACGGTGCCGAGGCATGGTCTCGTCCTCCCATCCATGGGGGACTCGGCGACCGAGGCGGGACCGTACCCAAGCCCCCCGTCCCGGCGGCGGGGGTTGGGAGTTGGATAGCAGACCTTAACGACCCAGGTCCCGCCGTTGCACCAGACCGCTCCATGGCGGCTGGTGGAGCCTTGGCCCGAACCGGGTTAGGCTTACGGGCGCCTCTGCTGCCTTTTGATGAAGGGCTAGCGGAGGGGGGTCGGGCCGCAGCACGAGACCCCTTCCCCGTTGTCGCCAAAGGCGAACTTGTGGCAGGGTCCACCCTTTCAGGAGGCACCCCGACGTCCTCCTCCACGCACTCCTCCTCGGAGCTGTGGCGACTCAGCGGGTCCCGACCTGCAGCAGCAGACGGCAATGATTTCCCCGCCTTCTTCCCGGCCCCAGGTGTAAATGATGAGGGCGCCGGGCCACGACTTCTTCGTCCAGACATTCTGAACACTCCAATCCGCACCCTTGCTGAAAGACAAAACCGACAGCAAGGGCCAACCAACTTAAGGTTAGTTTAACTTACCTAAGCGGCTCCTTTTGAAGGGCTGGCGAGGAGCGCGCCCCACCGCCAGCTGTCGGCAGCAATGCGTTGCGACGATATGTCGCGCATGCGTGCCGGCGGGCTCTTCACGAAGTCACTCACGTGACTCCGAAATGAAATTTCATTGTCTTATCTGGGACATCTGACGATAAAACACTCTTGATTTGACTCATGGCTCTTGAGATTTAGATTTGCAGAGAGTTGCGGACGCAGCCCAGACCATTACCCAATCCAGCCCAGACCATCACACAAATCAACCTCCCTTCAGTCTCTCCTCCCTCTCCCCTCTCCCATCAGCCAAGAAGTGTTGAAGTCTGCAAACGGCGCTCCTCCAGATTCACGGAGTTTCTTCCCAGCTGTTATCAGGCAACAAAGGCTCTTTGTTTGCGTGCTAACCAGTCAGCAGAAAGACTATACATGATTACAATCAAGCTGTCCACACTGTACAGATACATGATAAAGGGAATAACGTTTAGTGCAAGATAAGGTCCAGTGAGGTTCAATTATAGATAGTCCGATGGTCTCCAATGAGGCAGATTGCTAACATTCACAGTACAGCATTTGAATGTGATAACCAGATCAATAGTTAGTCTATATACCAAGGTGAAAAGATAATCATTAAAAATATTTGAATAACTGTTTAAAAATGTAAATACATATTCAAATAATAGAGAAACATCTGAGCAGTGGCAAGGCTCAATCAAAATGTTTTCCTGTACATATAGATACAGAAATCTCCCCCCCCCACCTCCCATCAAACCTGCCAGTGTCTTTCCCACTCCTCCTCCAATGTGTGTGGATACGCAGTTCACAACTTTCCCATCCCCTAAGATGAACAAGATCTGAAGAAGGGTCTCGACCCAAAACGTCCTTCTAACCAAGAGAATCTGCCTGAGTTACTCCAGCATTTTCCTTCGGTATAAGTCAGCATCTGCAGTTCCTTCCTACACACACATTGACAATTTCAATATGAAAAAAAAAGAAAAGGCATGGATAGGACAGGTTTGGAGGGATATGGGCCAAACGCAGGCTAGTGAGGCTAGTGTAGCTGGGACATTGTTGGCTGGTGTGGACAAGTTGGGCCGAAGGGCCTGTTTCCACACTGTATCACTCTATGACCCGTAGTCAGGATCGAACCCGGGCCTCAGGTGCTGTAAAGCAGCAACTCCACCGCAGTGAATTAGACATCTACAGCAGTAGGGATGACGGATAATTGGCCCCCAATAAAATTTCTTTCTAATCCGATCCCATCCCAATTTGAAGCAGTCTTCAGCACTAACCTGCTGTACTTTGCATCAAAACCATAACTGTGGAATTAAATTCTGAGCTTTCTCAAATGTTTGTTTTACTTTTGAAAAACAAAACTCGTCAATGTTCAGCTAGATGTTGCTGCAAAAATTTTTTTTTAAATTCCAATCCAAAAACGAGAAAGAAATTACTCTGCAGACAATGATAATAGACCTTCATCAACTGAGTCTGCAATTATATTACAATTCCATCATATCTTTCACCATCATATTCCATCACATCTATGCTGTTATTATAGTTTTAGCCAGTTTTAAACTCAGCTCCACACTTTCTACTGCTGGAGCTGAACCCCACCGTTCAAGTAAGGGCGGTTCGGTGGCGCAGCGGTAGAGTTGCTGCCTTACAGCACCAGCGATCTGGGTTCGATCCTGCCTACGGGTGCTGTCTGCGCGGAGTTTGTACATTCTCTAGCCTGGGCTATAGGGAGAGGTTGAGCACCCTGGGACTTTATTCCCTCGAGCACAGGAGGTTAAAGGGTGATCTTATAGACGTGTATTAAATAATGAGGGGAATAGATAAGATGAATACACCAACAATGAAGGGGAGTGAAGACCAGGTTTAAGGTGAGAGGAAGTTCGTACGTTCTCCCCGCGACCTGCGTGTGTTTTTTTCCTCCGGGATCTCCGGTTTCCTCCCACACTCCAAAGACGTACAGGCTTGTAGGTTGATTGGCTTGGTGTCAATGTAAATTGTCCCTGGTGTGTGAGGGATAGTGTTGGTGTGCTGGGATCGCTGGTCAGCACGGACTCGGTGGGCCGATGGGCCTGTTACCGCGCAGTAGCTCTAACATTAAACTAAAGTGACCCAACCCCGTTTTTAATGGAGCTGCAAGGGACCTTGAGCAACGACCAGCAGGTCAGCTCAAGCAGCATCCATGGAGGGAAATAGAAACATAGAAAATAGGTGCAGGAGTAGGCCATTCGGCCCTTCGAGCCTGCACCGCCATTCAATGTGATCATGGCTGATCATCCAACTCAGTATCCCGTACCTGCCTTCTCAACATATCCCCTGATCCCTTTAGCCACAAGGGCCACATCTAACTCCCTCTTAAATATAGCCAATGAACTGGCCTCAACTACCTTCTGTGGCAGAGAATTCCACATGATTTTCTCATCTCGGTCCTAAAAGACTTCCCCCTTATCCTTAAACAGTGACCCGTTGTCCTGGACTTCCCCAACATCGGGAACAATCTTCCAGCATCTAGCCTGTCCAACCCCTTAAGAATTTTGTAAATCTCTATGAGATTCCCCCCTCAATCTTCTAAATTCCAGCGAGTACAAGCCAAGTCTATCCAGTCTTTCTTCATATGAAAGTCCTGCCATCCCAGGAATCAGTCTGGTGAACCTTCTCTGTACTCCCTCTATGGCAAGGATGTCTTCCCTCAGATTAGGAGACCAAAACTGTGTGCAATACTCCAGGTGTGGCCTCACCAAGACCCTGTACAACTGCAGTAGAACCTCCCTGCTCTTGTACTCAAATCCTTTTGCTATGAATGGACTCATGATGCCTTTGGGGCAGTATGCCCTCTTCAGACTGAAGAAGGGTCCCACCTGAAACATCATGTTCATGAGATATAAGCAGAATTAGGCCACTCGGCCCATCAAACCTATTTTTCTATGTCTGCGTTTCTATATCTTCCTTATTTAAAACGGATGACTTGCTGAATGACCAGGGGGAAGGGCACAATGGCGCAGCTGGTGATAATGCCTCACAGATTGCCAGAGACTTGGATTCGATTCTGAACTCCGTTGCTGTCTGTGTGGAGTTTGCACGTTCTCCCCGTTTCCTCCAGGCACTCTGGTTTCCTCCCCACACCCCAAAGACGTGCGGGCTTGTAGGTCAGTTGACCTCTTTATTAATTGTCCCTAGTGTGGAGGGAGTGGATTAGAAAGTGGATAAGGTAGAACCAGTGTGAATGGGTGATCGATGGTCGGCATGGACTGGGTGGGCCGAAGGGCCTGTTTCCGTGCTGTATCTTTTAGTCAATCAAGCAAGTGGGCACAAGGGGTGAAAAGGTCACGTCATATCCCATTAGGGCCGAAGGGCCTGTTTCCGTGCTGTGAAAACAGCAGGAATCACAGAGGTGGTGCAGTGAAAGAGGGTTTATAGAAACATAGAAACATAGACAATAGGTGCAGGAGTAGGCCATTCGGCCCTTCGAGCCTGCACCGCCATTCAATATGATCATAGCTGATCATCCAACTCAGTATACCGTACCTGCCTTCTCTCCATACCCCCTGATCCCTTTAGCCACAAGAGCCACATCCAACTCCCTCTTAAATATAGCCAATGAACTGGCCTCAACTACCTTCTGTGGCAGAGAATTCCAGAGACTCACCACTCTTTGTGCGAAGAATGTTTTCCTCATCTCGGTCCTAAAGGAATTCCCCCTTATCCTTAGACTGTGACCCCTTGTTCTGGACTCCCCCAACATCGGGAACAATCTTCTTGCATCTAGCTTGTCCAACCCCTTAAGAATTTTGTAAGTTTCTATAAGATCCCCCCTCATTCTTCTAAATTCCAGTGAGTACAAGCCGAGTCTATCCAGTCTTTCTTCATATGAAAGTCCCGACATCCCAGGAATCAGTCTGGTGAATCTTCTCTGTACTCCCTCTATGGCAAGAATGTCTTTCCTCAGATTTGGAGACTAAAACTGTACGCAATACTCCAGGTGTGGTCTCACCAAAACCCTGTACAACTGCAGTAGAACCTCCCTGCTCCTATACTCAAATCCTTTTGCTATGAATGCTAACATACCATTCGCTTTCTTCTCTGAACTTCTGTCATCAGGTCATAAGGGGTAGTAGTAGAATTTGGCCATTCTGCCCATCAAGTCTACTCCACCATTCAATCACGTCTGATCTATCTCTCCCTCTCAACCCCATTCTCCTGCCTTCTCCCCGTAACCCCTGACACCCGTACTAATCAAGATACTGCCTGACCTGCTAAGTAGCTACAGCGATCTGTGATATTTTGTGTAAAGTGTAGTTCCTGCGTCTTCCAAAAGTGAAGGGTCAAAATCGGGAAAGGGAAAAAGCGACGATGAGGTAGTTAATGTACGTCATTTCGAAAACCTCAAAAGCCCAAAAAAACATGTTGCAAGCTCATAACTCCCTGGGGCTGTATTAGTGATCAGTAGTTTATAACACAGAGAAATGGCTTTGTTTTTAACACAAAACTTACAGCAGTCAAAATACATACACATATACCTTTAGACATTAGAGGTACAGCATGGAAACAGGCCCTTCGGCCCACCGAGCCCGCGCCCACCAGCACTAGCACTATCCTACACACACTAGGGACATTTTTCAATTTTACTGAAAACAATTAGCCTACAAACCTGTACGTCTTTGGCGTGTGGGAGGAAACCAGAGCACTCGGAGACAACCCAAGCAGTCACAGGGAGAGCGTGCAAACTCTGTACAGGCAGCACCCGTAGTCAGGATCGAACCCGGCTCTCTGTCGCTCTGAGGCAGCAACTCAACCGCTGAGCCAACTTGCCACCCTAAATGGAATTCCGAACCTTTTAAAAGGGACAGCTCCATCCAAGGCCGCAAGAAATGGCAGCGAATTGTGGACGCAGCCCGGACCATCACGCAAACCAACCTCCCTTCCATTTGATCCATCTGCACCTCGGCAAGGCCAGCAGCATCATCAAGGACCAGTCGCACACTGGCCACTCCCTCTTCTCCCCTCTCCCATCAGGAAAAAGGTACAGAAGTGTGAAAACACACACCTCCAGATTCAGGGACAGTTTCTTCCCAGCTGTTATCAGGCAACTGAACCATCCTACCACAACCAGAGAGCGGTCCTGAACTACTATTGACCTCATTGGTGACCCACGGACTGTCTTTGATCAGACTTTGCTGGCTTTACCTTGCACTAAACGTTAAGGGCCTGTCCCACCAGCATGCAACTCTATCCGATTAGCGCGACCTAACGTGGTCGCTTGAGCCGTCCGGCGTCGCGGGGCCGGTCCCACTTCGATCGCCGGAGCCGTGCAGAATTGTGCGGAGTTCGTCCCGACATCGCACGGGACTCCGAAAAACTGACTATGTCCAAAACTTCCGCGCGGCAACGGCTTGTCGGCTCGCAGTCGCCTCAACGCATGACACACCGCCCCGACATCGTGCCTCCGTGAACATATCTGTAGGTGCCTCCGTGACCCTCTATGTGTGTGGCTCCGTGGCCCTGTGTGTGTGTGTGCCTCTGTGCCCCTCTCTGTGTGCCCCTCTCTGTCCTGGCGAACTTACCTTAGACTTCGCTCCAAGTTCGCCTCACTTTGCGCCGCGTTGCGCCACTCACCCGACCTCCACGCGGCCCCATCTGCTGGTTTGGTTGCACTTGCCGCATGCAGGCACATGCTGGTGGGAACGGGCCTGTACAGGGGATCACCCGACCTCCGCGCGGCCCCCGCTTCTAGTTTGATCGCGTTCATCGCATAGAGTTGCATGCTGGTGGGACAGGCCCTTTATTCCCTTATCTTACGTATATAAATGAAGCCCATGCCTCATGCCATTTACTAGGCTTTCAATGTTCAGAGGGCTAAATTTAATTTAGTTAGATCTGCTTCTCTCTGGGAACATCTACTGTGTCTATCACACTCATGGGAATATTGCAACGGGCTGTTTCTAAAAACAGATGCGGTTCCATTCTGGAACAATTAATAAAATGGCAATCGTACAATATACTGATCGAAAATATCTGCTCCACTGAGAAATCTCCTCAAGGTGTGCCGACTTTAAAGTTGGTCTCCTCCTCTCTCCGACAGAATTAAAGGACATTCTTTTAGGAAGGGGATGAGGAGGGTGGTGAATCTGTGGAATTCTTTGCCACAGAAGGCTGTGGAGGCCAAGTTAGTGGATATTTTTAAGGCAGAGATAGATAGATTCTTGATTAGTGCGGGTGTCAGAGGTTATGGCGAGAAGGCAGAAGAAGAGAGAGAGATAGATCAGCCATGATTGAATGGCGGAATAGACGTGATGGGCCGAATGGCCTAATTCTACCATTACTACTTATGACCTGATGACAGAATTTCAGCGAAACCCTCTGCTCCCCCTCTGAGATTCCTGCTGTTTTTACAGCACGGAAACAGGCCCTTCAGCCCTAATGGGATATGACGTGACCCATTTTCACCCCTTGTGCCCACTTGAAGCAGGCCCTTTGGCCCATCCAG
This sequence comes from Raja brachyura, assembly GCA_963514005.1. The sequence continues at coordinate 10,579,783 of OY740783.1, read as the reverse complement.
TCCATGCTGACCGTCGATCACCCATTCACACTGGTTCTACCTTATCCACTTTCTATTTCACTCCCTAAACACTAGGGACGACTAGTAAAGAAGCCCAACTGATCTACAAGCCTGCACGTCTTTGGGGTGTCTGAGGGCGCCTGGAGGAAACAGGGAGAACGTGCAAACTCCACACAGACAGCAACGGAGATCAGAATCGAATCCGGGCCTCTAAAATGAAGGGCCACTGCTCCATCTTGGTTTGGGGGCCTCTAAAATCAAAATTGGCTTGGGCCTCAGATCATCTATGAGAGGCCCTGCCCATATCCCTTGAGACCGTTAGCCCTGAGAGCAATATGTAACTCCTGTGAGAGAGACTCAAAAAGGCGAGCGACTTACTTTTACACCAGCATTTTGTGTCTATCCTCCAGTACTTTGGCTCATTCCTAATTCCAGCATCTGCTAGCTTTAACCATATAACCATATAACAATTACGGAAACAGGCCTTCTCGGCCCTTCCAGTCCGTGCCGACCATTTAGTTTCCCCTAGTCCCATCTACCTGCACTCAGACCATACCCCTCCATTCCCTTCCCGTCCATATACCTATCCACTTTACTTTTAAATGTTAAAATCGATCCTGCCTCCACCACTTCTGCTGGAAGATCATTCCGCACAGCCACCACTCTCTGAGTAAAGAAGTTCCCCCTCGTGTTACCCCTAAACGTCTGTCCCTTAATCTGTCTCTTTATCTACTGGCTGATGTTATTCACGTTATTCCCTTTATCAAGGATCTGTACGCTGTAAATGGCTCCATTGTAATCATGTATTGTCTTTCCCCTGACTGGATAGCATGCCACAAAAGCTTTTCCCTGTACCTCGGTACACGTGACATTAAACTAAACAATAAGCAACAAAGCTGCCTGCCCTGCTGGTGGACAGAAATGCTGCAGACACTCAGCGGGTGAGGCAGCATCTATGGAGCGAAGGAATAGGTGACGTTTCAGGTCGAGACCCTTCTTCAGACTTTCTTTCTTAATCACTGCCTGTCCTGCTGAGTTATAGCCCTGTCCCACGGTACGAGTTAATTCCAAGAGCTCTGCCGATTTTTTAAAAAATCTAAGTCGTGGTAAGCACGGAGAATGAACGTAGCGGGTACGTCGGAGCTCGGGGACGTCTCTTAGCGGCTCGTAACGCTAACGGCAGGTACTCGGGAAGACTCGCTAACGGCAGGTAAGCTTGGGAAGATTTTTCAACACGTTACAAAATGTCCACGAGAGCCCCGAGTACCGACGAGCGGCCAATACCATAAATCTCCGAGTTCGAATCGGGGCAAACTCGGGGAGAGCTCTTGGAATGAACTCGTACTGTGGGACAGGGGTAATACTCCAGCATTTTGTGTCTAAGAACAACAAAAATCTGCTTGAGTGCCAGACGGAGCAAGGATGGTCTCAGAGCCCCGTCATTATTTATCTTTCAATCAGCAACAATCATAAGGCAAATGAATCCTATGCATCGTTGCTGGTGGTGAGGCCCTGTGGAGAAATCTGCTGTTGTGCTACTCTGTATTCAAATAATTTGGTTCAATCTCACAAAAATCATCTTGGTTTATGAAGTTAAACACTGCTTGGCAGTGGAAGAAGATCATGAATGTTAAATGTATTCTAAACCAGTTTATGGCCCACAGAATTACTTACTTAACAAAGGAGATGTCTTCATAGGAGGGACTATCACAGAGAGGTGGGGAGGGAGGGGTAATGAAATGGGATGACTAGGGTGCAAAAGCAGAACTGGGACAGCAAGAAAACAACTCGCTCTGCACTTTAACGGAAATTAAACCCAATTTTTAGGATAGAGAAGCAGGGGGAGAGCAGGGAGGGGGGACGGGGGAGAGGGGGAGAGGGAGAAGGGGATGAGGGGAGAGGGGCGAGGGGAGCAGAGAGGGGGGAGGGGAGAGGGGGGAGGGGGAGGGGGAGGGGGATGAGGGGAGAGAGGGGGGGGGAGAAGGGGATAGGGGAGGAGAGAGGGGGGGAGGGGGAGAGGGGGAGGGGGTGAGGGGAGGGGGTTGAGGGGAGAGTGGGGAGGGGGGGAGGGGAGAGGGGAGGAGAGAGGGGATGGGGAGGGGGAAAGCGGGAGGGGTCAGGGTGAAGGGGAGGGGGTGAGAGGAGAGAGGGGAGGGGGGAGGAGGGGAGGGAGGTGGAGTGGGGAGGAGAGAGGGAGAAGGGGAAGGGGAGGGGGTAAAGGACGGGGAGCAGGGAGGGAGAGGGGGAGAGGAGAGGGGGGGAGAGAGGGGGAGGGGGAAATGGGGAGGGGTGAGGGGGAGAGGGTGAGGGGAGAAGGGTGAGGGGGATAGATGGGGAGAATTCATGTCTATAAGTTCTAGGAGCTGAATTAGGCCACTTGGCTCATCATCTTCTCCCCAATTCAATCATGGCTGATCTATCTCTCCCTCTTTCCCATTCTCCTGCCTTCTACGGATGCTCCGGGTTCCTCCCACACTCCAAAGACGTGCAGGATTGTAGGTTAATTGGTTTTGGTAACATTGTAAATTGTCCCTTGTGGGTGTTGGACAGTGTTAGTGTGCGGGTTCTTGGTTCTTGGTTAGAAAACATAGAAACATAGAAAATAGGTGCAGGAGTAGGCCATTCGGCCCTTCGAGCCTGCACCGCCATTCAATGTGATCATGGCTGATCATCCAACTCAGTATCCCGTACCTGCCTTCTCTCCATACCCCCTGATCCCTTTAGCCATAAGTGCCACATCTAATGCCCTCTTAAATATAGCCAATGAACTGGCCTCAACTACCTTCTGTGGCAGAGAATTCCAGAGACTCACCACTCTCTGTGTAAAGAATGTTTTCCTCATTTCGGTCCTAAAGGAATTCCCCCTTATCCTTAGACTGTGACCCCTTGTTCTGGACTCCCCCAACATCGGGAACAATCTTCCAGCATCTAGCTTGTCCAACCCCTTAAGAATTTTGTAGGTTTCTATAAGATCCCCCCTCAATCTTCTAAATTCCATCGAGTACAAACCGAGTCTATCCAATCTTTCCTCATATGAAAGTCCTGACATCCCAGGAATCAGTCTGGTGAATCTTCTCTGTACCCCCTCTATGGCAAGGATGTCTTTCCTCAGATTTGGGTTCTTGGTTACTTGGTCCTCCAAAATATTCCAACTGGAATTTAAACTGGAGATGGTGAAGGGAGGGGTTTAGCGAGAGAGGGTTATTGGGAAGAAAGGGATTGCTGGTCGGCGCGGACTCGGTGGGCCGAAGGGCCTGTTTCCACACTGTATCTCGAAACTAAACAAAACTACAAATGCAATCCCCGGCTCAGTGGTGAATGCACAGAAACTGCCCAGTGAGTTTATATGCGAGATGAGAAGGACTTTTTTCACACAGAGAGTGGTGGGTCTCTGGAATTCTCTGCCACAGAGGGTAGTTGAGGCCAGTTCATTGGCTATATTTAAGAGGGAGTTAGATGTGGCCCTTGTGGCTAAAGGGATCAGAGGGTATGGAGAGCAGGCAGGTACGGGATACTGAGTTGGATGATCAGCCATGATCACATTGAATGGCGGTGCAGGCTCGAAGGGCCGAATGGCCTACTCCTGCACCTAATTTCTATGTTTCTATGGGCCAAGTTTGGGGCACCGTTCCCCAGTCCCCGCTGAAGCTGCCATAAAGGCCCGTTGCAGCCGTCACCTCCGTCTGCATCGTCCCGTGAACCGTCGCCCTTCTCCTCGCCCGGCCCCCTCCAGCCCTCGTGGCCCAGGGGTTGCCCCCCCCCCCCCCACCCCATGCAGCTGACCTTGAGGGCGCGTGGAAGTAATGTTGTAATCAATCTCCTTGCTTATTCTGAGAATGTAAATGCACCGTGTCCACACACACACATACAGGCGGTGCGTGCTACACTGAAAGATGGAAGGTATAACTGGTTCTGCGCGCAGAGACCCTGGGGAAACTATAGTGGTGCCCACCACTATTGTATTTTGTGGATTAAAAGAAATAAGAGGAATGATTCAAGCAAGATAAAACATGGGGGGGGGGGGCTTTTCCTTATCCTTCCCTTAACTCTCATTCCTGTTTAATTCCTGAACATATCATTTAATGAAGGATCCAAACTGCAGCCAATGATTCAATAGACAATAGACAATTGGTGCAAGAGTAGGCCATTCGGCCCTTCAAGCCAGCACCGCCATTCAATATGATTATGGCTGATCATCCCCAATCAGTACCCCGTTCCTGCCTTCTCCCCATATCTCCAGACTCCCCTTTGCTATATTTAAGAGGAAGTTAGATGTGGCCCTTGTGGCTAAGGGGATCAGAGGGTATGGAGAGAAGGCAGGTACGGCATACTGAGTTGGATGATCAGCCATGATCATATTGAATGGCGGTGCAGGCTCGAAGGGCCGAATGGCCTACTCCTGCACCTAATTTCTATGTTTCTATGTTTCTATGACTCCGCTATTTTTAAGAGCCCTATCTAGCTCTCTCTTGAAAGCATCCGGAGAACCTGCCTCCACCGCCCTCTGGGGCAGAGAATTCCATAGACTCACCACTCTCTGTGAGAAAAAGTGTTTCCACGTCTCCGTTCTAAATGGCTTACTTCTTATTCTTAAACTGTGGCCCCTGGTTCTGGACTCGCCCAACATCGGGAACATGTTTCATACCTCTAGCGTGTCCAAACCCTTAACAATCTTATATGTTTCAATAAGATCCCCTCTCATCCTTCTAAACTCCAGAGTGGACAAGCCCAGCCGCTCCATTCTCTCAGCACATTCAAGCAAGATAAAACAAGGGGGGGTGTGGGGGCTTTTCCTCATCCTTCCCTCAACTCTCATTCCTGCTTATTTCATGAACCTATAATTTAATGAAGGATGCAAACGGCAACCAATGATTCCTGGGATAATTCTCGTGAACCTCCTCTGGACCTTCTCCATTTAAAAGGACATTTGGACTAGGATATGGATAGGCAAAGTTTAGAAGCGTAGGGGCCAAACTCAGGGAGGTGGGATTCGTGGAGATGTTGTAAGTTGGTTGGCGTAGGGGAAGTTGGGCCGGAAAAGCCCGTGTTTCCATGCTGTATCACTCTATGACCCTCCTGTAATAGATTCCCAGTGTACAGATTGCTGGCGGGGAACCAACCAGTAGGTCTCAATAGGGGGAGCAAAGAGGTCCTCCTGCAGTCGTACAGAGCCCTAGTGAGACCACACCTGGAGTATTGTGTGCAGTTTTGCTCCCCTGATTTGAGGAAAGACGTTCTTGCTGTTGACGGAGTGCAGCGTAGGTTTACAAGGTTAATTCCTGGGATGGCGGGACTGTCATATGCTGAGAGAATGGAGCAGCTGGGCTTGTGCACTCTGGAGTTTAGAAGGATGAGAGGGTATCTCATTGAAACGTATAAGATTGTTAAGGGTTTGGACACACTAGAGGCAGGAAACATGTTCCCGATGTTGGGGGAGTCCGTAACCAGGGGGCCACAGTTTAAGAATATGGTGTAAGCCATTTAGAACGGAGACGAGGAAACACTTTTATCACAGAGAGTGGTGAGTCTGTGGAATTCTCTGCCTCAGAGGGCAGTGGAGGCAGGTTCTCTGGATACATTCAAGAAGAGGGCTCTTAAAAATAGCAGAGTGTGGGGATATGGGGAGAAGGCAGGAACGGGGTACTGATTAGGGATGATCAGCCATGATCACATTGAATGGCGGTGCTGGCCCGAAGGGCCGAATGGCCTACTCCTGCACCTGTTGTCCCTTGTCTATTGCTACTGTATACGTGTATATATATATATTACTGTTCCATTATTCTGTGCTCGCACTTCTGGGTGAGATGCTAACTGCATTTCATTGTCTCTGTACTTGTAGACTGCACAATGACAATAAAGTTTTGAATCTGAATCTGAATCTTATTCATTCATTCATTACATTCGAAACATCGATTACCGAAGCCTCAGTCAAGAAAAGCCTGAGAGTTCCTTCTGCTTTGGCGTTTCCAAAGGTTAGGCAATATTTCTTCCAGCTGAGCAGTCTGGCCGTGCCGTTCTATGGGATCTATATGCTGAGGTTAATTACTGAAATAGTGATTTTGTGCTGCTTCGTCCTCCGACTGCGCTGTTGACAGGTTGCCGGCCAGTTGCTATGGTTGCTGAGAGGGGAATGTTGCACGGAGAGGGGGGGAGGGTTGGTAAAATGCCTCGTGGGGTTGTTTGTGAAACTGAAGTGTTGCCTGTGCCTGCCTGCCTGCCTGCCTGCCTGCCGGTGAACTAATTGCTTCCAAAAAGATGCACTGTGAACTGTTCACCATGCCTTGCAGTTTGTGTGTCTTCTGCCTTTCTTTGAACGCGCAAAAATAGAAATTACAGTATTCCATCAGTATTCCATGTTTGGTTCGGCAACTTGAGCGCCCTGGAGAGGAAAAGACTCCAAAAAGTAGTAAACACTGCCCAGTCCATCATCGGCTCTGACCTTCCTTCCATCGAGAGGATTTATCGCAGTCGCTGCCTCAAAAAGGCTGGCAGCATCATCAAGGACCCACACCACCCTGGCCACACACTCATCTCCCCGCTACCTTCGGGTAGAAGGTACAGGAGCCTGAAGACTGCAACAACCCGGTTTAGGAATAGCTACTTCCCCACAGCCATCAGGCTATTAAACCTGGCTCGGAACTCTGAACATTAATATCCCTCCATCTGTTATTTGCACTTTATTAATTTATTAATTAATGGGTGTATTTATGTATAGAATTGTAGTCAATGTCTTCTATGTTCTGTCATGCTATGCAAAGAAAGATTTTCATTGTCCTGTCAGGGACACATGACAATAAACTCTTTTGACTTGACTTGACTCCATCATACTGTGGCGAATAGTCATGACCGAGGGGAGCCTGCTTAGAAATGCCCTTTGCCACCATGGATGAAAATGTTTGTTTTCCTTTAGCTTTTCATCCATAACTTGATGCAGTTATTTCAATGATGGAAAAAAGCAACCATTAGGTTCGCTGGCCGCTCTTACTAATGATCATTAGGGACATCAGATCTTGTTTAAAACACAAGGTCATTTTAGACAAAGAGCAACCATGAGAAGGTAGAGTTATTTAAGGTGCGCGGGAATTTAAGCTGCAGATACGATCGGGGCGTTTAAGAGGCTCTTGGATAGGATATGGGGGGAATGGAGGGAGAGTGGGAGAGATAGGTTTATAGGAGATGCAAAGGGGAAAAAAGAGACACAGTGCTGGAGTAACTCAGCAGGTCAGGCAGCATCTCTAGAGAACACTGGGACCCTTCCCCGGCCTCTGAACATCACCAATTCATGACATGACATGAGAATTAAGGGACAGAAGTTTAGGGGTAACATGAGGGGGAACTTCTTTACTCAGAGAGTGGTGGCTGTGTGGGATGATCTTCCTGCAGAAGTGGTGGAGGCAGGATCGATTTTAACTTTTAAAAGTAAAGTGGATAAGTATATGGACGGGAAGGGAATGGAGGGGTATGGTCTGAGTGCAGGTAGATGGGACTAGGGGAAAATAAATGGTCGGCACGGACTGGAAGGGCCGAGAAGGCCTGTTTCCGTGCTGTAATTGTTATATGGTTATGTGGTTAATTCAGTTCCCCACAGATGCTGCCTGGCCCGCTGAGTTATTCCAGCATGTTGTTCCTTTTATAAAGATTAGTTTGGCACAAACATTGTGGGAATCCTCCCACACTCCAAAGACGTACAGGTTTGTAAGTCAATTGGCTTGGAGTAAATGTAAAATTGTCCCTAGAGTGTGCAAGATAGTGTGGGGATCGCTGGTCGGTGCGGACTCGGTGGGCCGAAGGGCCTGTTTCCGGGCTGTATCTCTAAACTAAAAGTAAACTAAACAAATCACTACCCAAAATAATTTGAGATTTGGAATTAAACTGACTCGTTTGTAATTTATGTTGGAATAAAGAATTGAACAGAGAGTGTGAAAATGCTGTCAAATGTTATTTCTAATGACGAGATACTGGTGGAGCCACTGCCTCACAGCACCAGAGACCCAGGTTCGATCCTGACCTCCGGTGCTGTCTGTGTGGAGTTTGCACGTTCTCCCTGTGGCCTTGTGGGCTTCCTCCAGGTGCTCCGGCTTCCTCCAACATCCCAAAGGGTCGGCAGGTTAATTGGCCACAGTAGATTGCCCCCTAAAGTGTAGGCAGTGGACGAGAACGCGGGTCAGCATTGAAATGGTGTGAACGGGTGATCGATGGTCACCGTGGATACGGTGGGCTGAAGGGCCAATTTCCATGCTGTATCTTTCGATCAATCGATCAATTTGGAGACGTCGTCAAATAAAGGACATTGAAGTACTTTATTAGACTTTCTAAGAAAGCAGGGACTACTAATTTCAGGTAGTCCTTGTTTTCTCCCTCTTTCCCCTCCCCTTCCCAGCTCTCCCACAGCCCACTGTTTCCGCCTCTTCCTTTCTCCTTCCCACCCCCATCAGTCTGAAGACCCGAAACATCACCTAATCCTTCGCTCCATAGATGCTGCCTCACCCGCTGAGTTCATCCAGCATTTTTGTCTACCTTTGCTTTTACCAGCATCTGCAGTTCTTTTGGATGAAAAGCAAAGTCATTTATTAAGTCATTTGATCAGGAGTGACAAAGTGATCGACTGCTGATGGTTTACAGCCGAGGCCAACGTTGGACATTGATGCAACAAGTTTGTAACGTGGGGTTCAATGGGAAAAGACGGCTCGTGTGACAGAAAATCGACTGTTACCGACTGTACTCTCGGCACCTCTCTGGACTGCAGAGGTCCCCTGCAGAAATTTACAAAGCTCATCGCAGATAGTTATTAACGGATAAAGCAGCACAACATTCAGGTCAATTCATAAGTTCTAGGAGCGGAATTAGGCCATTCGGCCCATCAATTCTAGTCCACCATTCAATCATGGTTGATCTAGCTTTCCCTTTCAACCCCATTCTCCTGCCTTCTCCCCATAACCACTGACACCCGTACTAATCACGAATCTGTCAAACTCCACCTTAAAACTATATACTGACTTGGCCTCAACAGCCGTCTGTGGCAATGAATTACACAGATTCACCACCCTCTGACTAAAGAAATTCCTCCTCATCTCCTTTCTAATGGGCTTGTCCCACGACCTAATTCATGACCTTTTTTTACACGTGGACATTTTTCATCATGTTGAAAAAGCGCTCCGACCGATGATAGGCGACGTTTCCATATAACCATATAACCATATAACAATTACAGCACGGAAACAGGCCATCTCGGCCCTTCAATTCCGTGCCAAACAACTTTTTTCCCTTAGTCCCACCTGCCTGCACTCATACCATAACCCTCCATACCCTTCTCATCCATATGCCTATCCAATTTATTTTTAAATGACACCAACGAACCTGCCGCCACCACTTCCACTGGAAGCTCATTCCACACCGCCACCACTCTCTGAGTAAAGAAGTTCCCCCTCATGTTACCCCTAAACCTCTGTCCCTTAATTCTAAAGTCATGTCCTCTTGTTTGAATCTTCCCTATTCTCAAAGGGAAAAGCTTGTCCACATCGACTCTGTCTATCCCTCTCATCATTTTAAAGACCTCTATCAAGTCCCCCCTTAACCTTCTGTGCTCCAGAGAATAAAGACCTAACTTATTCAACCTATCTCTGTAACTTAGCTGTTGAAACCCAGGCAACATTCTAGTAAATCTCCTGTGTACCCTCTCTATTTTGTTGACATCCTTCCTATAATTGGGCGACCATAATTGTACACCATACTCCAGATTTGGTCTCACCAATGCCTTGTACAATTTTAACATTACATCCCAGCTTCTATACTCAATGCTCTGATTTACAAAGGTTGCATACCAAAAGCTTTCTTTACCACCCTATCTATATGAGATTCCACCTTCAAGGAACTATGCACGGTTTGAAAAAACGCTCTGACCGATGATTCCACGAGTACCTACGACTAGCATCACAACCTGCTACGACCTACCTACGACCTCCTACCATCTACGACCTCGTGACGACCTTGCTGCGAGCATGAGTCAAGGGCAAGCTCGCCAGAGGTCGTGAATTAGGTCGTGAAAGTGGGACAGGCCCTTAAAGACACGTCCTTTTATTCTGAGACTATCGCTCCTGGCCATAGACTCTCCCACTAGTGGAAGCGTCCTCTCCAGATCCACGCTACCCAGGACTTTCACCTTGACAGAATGTGCCAAGTTCTGATAGTAATACAGATATGAACTTCAACTGGTTTTGATGTGGAACTAATTTCACTTCCAGCACATGAAAATAAAAATATGCATGAATAATTCCGGCGGAGTCAAACAGAACAAAACAAACTAGAACTGAATGCAGAATGCAAGGTGCACAATTCAGCTGAAGATGGGGATTTATTTGGCTTTAATTTGCAAATACACTTAATACAATTTCCATATTCTGGAGAAACAGACTATGGCAGCAAACAGTCATAGAGCGGAAACAGTCCCTCCGGCCAAACTTCCCCAAGCCGCTCCATCTACATGAGTTCAATAGACAATAGGTGCAGGAGTAGGCCATTCGGCCCTTCGAGCCAGCACCGCCATTCAATGTGATCATGGCTGATCATCCACAATCAGTGATCATCTGATCATCCACATTCAGTACCCCGTTCCTGCCTTCTCACCATATCGCCCGACGCCGCTATCTTTACGAGTATCTAACTCTCTCTTGAAAGCATCCAGAGAATTAGCCTCCACTGACCTCTGAGGAAGCAAATTCCACAGATTCACAACTCTCTGGGTGAAAATGTTTTTCTTCATCTCTGTTCTAAATGGCCTACCCCTTATTCTTGAAACTGTGGCCCCAGGTTCTGGACTCCCCCAACATCGGGAACATGTTTCCTGCCTCTAGTGTGTTCAATCCCTTAACAATCTTATATGTTTCAATAAGATCCCCTCCAATCCGTCTAAATTCCAGAGTGTACAAGCCCAGCCGCTCCATTCTCTCAGCATATGACAGTCCCGCCATCCCGGGACTTAACCTCGTGAACCTACGCCGCACTCCCTCAATAGCAAGAATGTCCTTCCTCAAATTTGGAGACCAAAACTACACACAATAGTCCAGGTGTGGTCTCACTGGGGCCCTGTACAACTGCAGAAGGACGTATTTGCTCCTATACTCAACTCCTCTTGTTACAAAGGCCAACATGCCATTAGCTTTCTTCACTGCCTGCTGTACCTGCATGCTTACTTTCAGTGACTGATGAACAAGGACCCCCCAGATCCTGTTGTACTTCCCCTTTTCCCAACTTGACACCATTCAGATAATAATCTGCCTTCCTGCTTTTGCCACCAAAGTGCATAACCTCACATTTATCCACATTAAACTGCATCTGCCATGCATCTGCCCACTCACCCAACCTGTCCAAGTCACCCTGCATCCTCATAGCATCAGTTCAGTTTAGTTTATTGTCACGTGTACTGAGGTACAGTGAAAAGCTTTTGTTGATTTTATGAAGATACACTAGTCCCACCTGCCTCTGGCCTAAATATGGCCCAAATCCCTCTAAACCTATTCTATCCATGTACCTGTCCAAATGTTTCTTAAACAACAAAATGTGAACAATAATGGGGCTGTCCCACTGTACGAGCTAATTCAAGAGTTGTCCCGAGTTCCCCCTGATTTGAACTCGGAGAATTACGGTAATAGCCGCTCGTAGGTACTCGGGGCTCTCGTGGACATTTTTCAACATGTTGAAAAATCTTCACGAGTCTTCTCGAGCTTACGGCGTTTCCCGGGTACCTGCCGTTAGCGTTACGCGCCGCTAAGAGACGTCCCGAGCTCCGACGTACCCGCTATGTACATTCTACGTGCTTACCACGAGTTTGATTCTTTTTTTAAACTCGGGAGAGCTCTTGAATGAACTCGTACAGTGGGACAGGCCCTGAACGTTCACATTTTCACAATGAAATGTGAACTTTATACAATAAAATATGACGTAAAAAATCTTGACCCATGAACCCATACCCATGACGCTGCCAGGATGTTGTTCAAAGCCCGCATTATTGTTCCCCAGCTACGGAGCTCTGCATCTTCCCAAGCTCTGACCTCAATGTGACCCCAGAACACTGCTCTGAGTCCATGTAGTACTCAGCACTTTAAGATCATAAGTGATAGGAGCAGAATTAGGCCATTCGGCCCATCATGTCTACTCCGCCATTCAATCATGGCTGATCTGTCTCTCGCTCCTAAAAGGCCTGTCCCACTTTCACGACCTAATTCACGACCTTTTTTACTCTTGGACATTTGTCATCAGCCCCGACCTACTTGATGCCACGAGTACCTACGTCCAGCATCACGGCCTGCTACGGCCTACCTACGACCTCCTACGACCTTGTGACGACCAAGCTGCGAGTATGAGTCAAGGGCAAACTCGGCAGAGGTCGTGAACTAGGTCGTGAAAGTGGGGACAGGCCCTTAACCCCATTCTCCTGCCTTCTCCCCACAACCCCAGGCACCCGTACTAATCAAGAATCTATCTATCTCTGCGCTACAGGTCTCTCCGTTGCCGAACCAGCAGGTCCAGGAACAGCTTCTTTCCGGCGGCTGTCACGCTACTCAACAACGTACCTCGGCGACTGCCAATCACCCCCCCCACCCCGGACACTTATTGTTATTTATTCAAATCATTTGCTGTGTCGCTCTTCCAGGGAGATGCTAAATGCATTTCGTTGTCTCTGTACTGTACACTGACAATGACAATTAAAATTGAATCTGAATCGGATATGATATCCACCACCATACATAACAATAATAACTTAATTTGTTTAGCACTTTTCATACAATTGAACGCAACCCAAAACGCTTTCCACATACACACAGGTCAAAACAAAAATACAATTTAAAACAGTAAGAACAGGCAGTTAATAGCATAAGAAGCACAGATTTATATAAAACATATCTAATATAATGTGCTGAACTTTTTTGTTGTTGTTTAATGTGGGTTTTCCAGACTACGATGTTTACATATCTGTTTCGATGCTGCCAGAAGGAATTTCATATTCTGTTTCGGGACACATGACGACACTGGCAGGCTTGGTGTTCCTGCTCATCACTCCTCAACAGCTCTCTCCAGCTTCACCCCCTCCCCTCCCCCAGCCCCGTCTGTCCACCATCCTCAGATAGAGCACCAAGGGATAGCGGGGTTAAGGGATATGGCGAGAAGACAGGAACGGGGTACGGATTGTGGATGATCAGCCACGATCACATTCTCTCTGGTACTGTCCTGATAGACATCTTTAAGTTGAATACACAATACATTTGGTATGTTGTGCTTGCTAAAACCCCTGTCCCACTGTACGAGTTCATTCCAAAACCTCTCCCGAGTTTGCCCCGATTCGAACTCGGAGATTTACGGTAATGGCCGCTCGTCGGTACTCGGGGCTCTCGTGGAAAGTTTTCAACATGTTGAAAAATCTTCACGAGTCTTCCCGTGCTTACCTGCCGTTAGCGAGTCTTCCCGAGTACCTGCCGTTAGCGCTAAGAGACGTCCCCGAGCTCCGACGAACCCGCTACGTTTATTCTCCGTGCTTACCACCGGTTTGATTCTTTTTAAACTCGGGAGAGTTCTTGGAATGAACTCGCAGCGTGGGACAGGGCTATAACTCAGTGGGTCAGGCAACATCTCTGGACAAGAGCGTGGGAAGGAACTGCAGATGCGGGTTTAAACCGAAGATTGACACAAAAAACTGGAGTAATGGGCCTGTCACACTTAGGCGATTTTGTTGGGCAACCACAGGCGACTAGTTTGCCGCCACGTGTTCGCCGGTGGGCGCCGGGAGTGGTCTCCTCAATCGCGCATAAAGCCTTAACGTCTTTCTGGTTGCCGCTAAATTTTCAACATGTTGAAAATTTTTCACCAACAGTGGGTTTGATGCCAATGAGCGTAGCTTGACTTCTCCTGATGTAGGTGCTGTCGTAGGTTGTCGCTGGCTTTTCGGCGACCTGCTACGACTATGACAGTTGTCGGCAGTCGCCTAAAAAATCGCCAAGTGGGACAGGCCCTTTACTCTCTGGCAGGCAGCATCTCTGGAGAAAAGGGAATAGGTTGTCGTTTCAGAAGGTCATAGGGAATAGGAGTAGGATTAAGGCCATTCGGCCCATCAAGTCTGCTCCGCCATTCAATCACGGCTGATCTATCTCTCCCTCCTAACCCCATTCTCCTGCCTTCTCCCCATAACCTGTTTTGGATGGTCTCGACATTCCAAAGACGAGCAGGTCCACATAACGTCACCAATTCCTTTCCCCCAGATATGCTGGCTGACCTGCTGAATTACTCCAGCATTCTGCACCAATCTTTACCATTTCTGGAGAACATGGAGAGGTGACATTTTGGGTTGGGTCCCTTTTTCAGTCTGATCGAGGGTTGGGTGAGAAGAGGGGCAGGACAAAGCATGGTGAGTGATAGGGGATGCAGGTGAGGCTGAAGAAGAGTCCTGATCTGAATTGTCACCTATCCATGTTCTCCACTGATGCTGCCTGACCCGCTGAGTTACTCCAGTGTTTTGTGTACGTTCCTGTCAGGTTTGTGGGACTTATTTGGACAGTAAAGAACCAACCAACAGCGACTTCAGGAAAACCCGGCACAGTCCCATACCACTTCACATCAATGACAGCGATGTGGAGGTGGTCAGTAGCACAAAGTTCCTGGGGGTGCAGATCACTAACAGTCTGACCTGGTCGAATAACATCTCATCAACTGTTAAGAGAGTGCAGCAGCAGTTGCACTTTCTGCGCCGGATGAGAAGAGCTCATCTCCCCCATCCCATCCTCACTACTTTCTACAGGGGCACCATAGAGAGTATTTTGACCAGCTGTATCTCTGTCTGGTTTGGGGACTGTAAAGCCTCCGACTGGAAGTCTGTGCAGAGAGTGGTGAGGACAGCGGAAAAAATCATCGGGACCTCTCTCCCCTCAATCGGGGATATTGCGACCAAACGTTGCGTGTCTAAGGCCAGCAGTATTATAAAAGACCCCACACATCTCCATCACGGACTGTTCACTCTGCTGCCCTCGGGAAAAAGATATCGCAGCATAAGGAGCAGAACATCAAGGTTCTGCAACAGCTTCTTCCCACGAGCCATCAGACTCCTGAATGCCATGTAATGGGCTGCCACCATTGTCTATTTATCCTTTTCACCCATGCCTATCCTTCGGTTAATTTATTGTGTTGCACAGGGAGCCAAATGCAACGTAATTTCGTTTGGAACTGCATATATCAATGTATTTCTAAATGACAATAAAGTTTGTTTGACTTTGACTTGACTGCAGATGCTGGAATCTGCAGCAAGAAACAGTGAGTGGGCCAAGCAGTATCTGTGGATGGAGGGAGGGAAGAATTGTGGACCATTTGGGTGGAAACCCTGCATCCGGATGACTTTGTGTTCAGTTTAGTTCATTCTCACGTGCACCAAGCATTTAGTTTAGAGATGCAGCACGGAAACAGGCCCTTCGGCCCGTCGAATCTTCACCGACCAGTGATCCTCGCACATTAACACTACCCTACACAAACTAGGGACAATTTTAAATGCATAACCACGCTAATTAACCTACAAACCTGTGCGTCTTTGGAGTGTGGGAGGAAACCTGCAGATCTCGGAGAAAACCCACGCAAGTCATGGGGAGAGCGTACAAACTCCGCACAGACAGCACCCGTAGTCGGCGCTAGTTCGTTGTCAGGCAGCTACTCTACCCGATTCGCCTACAAACCTGTATGTCTTTGCAGTTTAGTTTGTAGAGATACAGCGCGGAAACAGGCCCTGTGGCCCACCGAGCCCACACCGACCAGCGATCCCCGCACAGTAACGCCACCCCATGCGCACTAGAGACAGTTTACATTTCATACCGAGCCAATTAACCTACATAAATGCACGTCTTTGGAGTGTGGGAGGAAACCAAAGATCTCGGTGAAAACCCACTCGGGTCAGGGGGAGAACTTACAAACTCCGTTCAGACAGCACCCGTAGACGGGATCGAACCCAGGTCTCTGGCGCTGTAATAGCCCTGTCCCATGGTACGAGTTCATTCCGAGAGCTCTCCGAGTTAAAAACAAAAAATCAAACTCGTGGTAAGCACGGAGAATGAACGTAGCGGGTGCGTCGGAGCTCGGGGACGTCTCTTAGTGGCTCGTAACGCTAACGGCAGGTACTCGGGAAGACTCGCTAACGGCAGGTAAGCTCGGGAAGACGCGTGCAGATTTTTCAACACGTTGGAAAATGTCCACGAGAGCCCCGAGTACCGACGAGTGGCCATTACCGTAAATCTCCGAGTTCGAATCAGGGAAAACTCGGGAGAGCTCTTGGAATGAACTCGCACCGTGGAACAGGGGTTTAAGGTAGCAACACCTACCGCTGTGGTAGAGGTATGGATGTAGTAACTCATTTATAGACGTCATAGGTCTACTCAATTCAAATAGATCTACTTAACGCAAGTCCAACTCTACTCGAGTAGATGTTACTATCTCCACAAATGACAACACAGTCATCGGGCTGTTTCGCCCACCATGCAGCCCTTTTAAACATTAGTTAAAAAAACTGCATGTTCTCAGCTCAGCGCGCACACAGACATTATCTTCAATAAAGGTTTCCCAAGCAGGTCAAAGCAGTATCATCCCCCTTACCTCCAAAAGTGAAAAGCGTGCAGTGGGCTACATGGACTGCATGGGCTCGTGGGAGTTGGACTCAAACTTCTTGGTGTCAGGCTGAAAGTCAAAATGTCACATCTAATCAGAAAGCTGGCTGCGCTTGACATCATGCATGCCGCAGCGAATAGATGGAGCACACACAAAAAGGTCGCAGTAATTGACATTGTTAAAAATATTTTTCTTGCTGAGGAATGCAGTGGAAACTGCAGCAGACAGTCTATGCTTACGCAGTGTGGAAACAGGCCCTTCGGCCCAACTTGTCCATGCCGGCCGACATATCCCATCAACACTAGTCCCACTCGCCTGCATTTGGCCCGCATCCCTCCAAGCCTCTCCTATCTGTGTCCCTGTCTCAATGTTTCTTAAACGTTGCGATAGTCCCTGCCTCAACTACCTCCTCTGGCAGCTCGTTCCAAACCACCACCACCACCACCCTTTGTGTGACAAAGTTACCCCTCAGGTTCCTATTAAATCTTTCCCCCCCTTCACCTTAAACCCATGTCCTCTTGATTCTCATTCCTCTACTCTGGGCCAAAGATTCTGCGCTTCAACCCGATCTATTCCTCTCATGATTTTCATGGTCATGAGTTGCAGGAACAGAAATAGGTCGTTTAGCCCATCATGTTGGGGGAGTCCAGAACCAGGGGCCACAGTTTAAGTATAAGCGTAAGCCATTTAGAACGGAGACGAGGAAACACTTCTTCTCACAGAGAGTGGTGAGTCTGTGGAATTCTCTGCCTCAGAGGGCAGTGGAGGCAGGTTCTCCGGATGCTCTCAAGAGAGAGCTAGATAGGGCTCTTAAAGATAGCGGAGTCAGGGGATTTGGGGAGAAGGCAGGAACGGGGTACTGATTGGGGATGATCAGCCGTGATCACATTGAATGGCGGTTCTGGCTCGAAGGGCCGAATGGCCTACTCCTGCACCTGTTGTCTATTGTGTCTACTCCGCCATTCAATCATGGCTGATCTATCGCTCCCTTCCAATCTCATTCTCCTGCCTTCTCCCCGTAACCCCTGACATCCTTACTAATCAAGAATCTGTCAATCTCCACCTTAAAAACACACATTAATTTGTTGAATGATTTTATAAACCTCTATAAGATCACCCCATCCTCCTGTACTGCAGGGACTAGAGACCCAGCCTGCTCAACCTCTCCCTATTAGAAACATCGGAACATAGAAAAATAGGTGCAGGAGTAGGCCATTTGTCCCTTCGAGCCAGCACCGCCACTCAATATGTTCGTGGCTGATCATCTAAAATCAGTACCCCCCGTTCCTGCTTTTTCCCCATATCCCTTGATTCGTTTAGCCTCAAGAGCTAAATCTAACTCTCTCTTGAAAACATCATTGCTCTCTTGAAAACATATTGCTCAGGCCCTCGAGTCCTGGCAACATCCTCGTAAATCTTCTCTGCACCCTTTCCAGCTTGACAACAGCTTCTCTTATCCAAGCACATGCCTCTCCCCTCAGGGCCACGAACAATGTCCTCACCTCTCTGTGACCTTGCTCTAACTCTTTGCCTGAGCCACTGTTTGTCTTGCTCAATCCCTCCCTTTCTGCAGTTTAGACAATAGACAATAAGTGCAGGAGTAGGCCATTCGGCCCTTCTAGCCAGCACCGCCATTCAATGTGATCATGGCTGATCATCCCCAATCAGTACCCCGTTTCTGCCTTCTCCCCATGTCCCCTGACTCCGCTATTTTTAAGAGCCCTATCTAGCTCTCTCTTGAAAGCATCCAGAGAACATGCCTCCACCGCCCTCTGAGGCAGAGAATTCCACAGACTCACAACTTTCTGTAAGAAAAAGTGTTTCCTCGTCTCCAGAGATAATGCCTGACCCGCTGAGTTACTCCAGCACTTTTTCACTCCAGTATCGTATTTGCTAAAGCAGCGTCTTCAGTAACAGAAGGCCTGTTTCCTTATCATCGTTACTTTTTTGCAAAACCTTTCATTCATTTGTTCTATATCTCTCTATATCATCGTTCTATTTAACTCGTTTCCCTTTCCCTTGAGTCTCAGTCTGAAGAAGGGTCTTATTGAAATATATTATTGAAACATTTAATCTTATTGAAGCCTATAAGATTATTAAAGGGCCTGTCCCACTTGGGCGTCATTTGCGCGACATCATTTACACGTCACGACACACGCGTGGTGACGCGCACGTGATGCACGCATGGTGCGCATTACGCGTGCGTAGTGCGTGGTGACGTACGCAGTGACGCGCGGCGCCCCAGGATTTTGGGATGTACAAAATATTTGCGTGAGTCGCAGGCCCTTAAGGGTTTGGACCCGCTAGAGGCAGGAAACATGTTCCCGATGTTGGGGGAGTCCAGAACCAGGGGCCACAGTTTAAGAATAAGGAGTAAGCCATTTAGAAAGGAGATGAGGAAAACCTTTATCACACAGAGAGTTGTGAGTCTGTGGAATTCTCTGCCTCGGGACGGCGGTGGAGGCCGGTTCTCTGGATGCTTTCAAGAGAGAGCTAGATAGGACTCTTAAAAATAGCGGAGTCAGGGGATATGGGGAGAAGGCAGGAACTGGGGTACTGATTGGGGATGATCAGCCATGATCACATTGAATAGCGGTGCTGGCTCGAAGGGCCGAATGGCCTACTCCTGCACCTATTGTCTCGACCCAAAAGATCACCTATTACTTTTCTCCCGAGATGCTGTCTGACCCACTGTTACTCCAGCATTTTGTGTCTCTCTGCACTTCCTCCGGCCTGCAAACACAAATTGCTGTTGTGTTGCCCTGTCACCATATATCTATTTATACAGAAACGCACAAAGTAGTCAAAATGCCAGTGAAACTCAGTGAGAATAAAGAATGGAATTAAGAGTGTCAGTAAATAAAAGGCTCTATCAGTCCCATTCACTGCAGAATGAAAATAGCAATCATCCATGGGATTTAAAACCATTCACTAAATGCAAAATGTGTAATTAAAACACACTAGCTCAGATAAAGAAAAACACAACCAGAGATCAGAGCTGAACTCCAGAGTCCACAGCCAGGGGCCACGGTTTAAGAATAAGGAGTAAGCCATTTAGAACGGAGACGGAGGAAAGACTTTTTCTCACAGAGAGTGGTGAGTCTGTGGAATTCTCTGCCTCAGAGGGCAGTGGAGGCAGGTTCGCTAGATGCTTTCAAGAGAGAGCTGGATAGGACTCTTAAAGATAGCGGAGTCAGAGGATATGGGGAGAAGGCAGGAACGGGTGATGATCGGCCATGATCACATTGAATGGCGGTGCTGGCTCGAAGGACCGAATGGCCTACTCCTGCACCTATTGCCTATTGCCTATTGAACGACTATCTACCTCATTCATGAGGATATTTAAGGAAAATTCTTTAAGGATTAGGGGGAAGTCTTTTAGGACCAAGATGAGAAAATCATTTTTCACACAGAGAGTGGTGAATCTGTGGAATTCTCTGTCACAGAAGGTAGTTGAGGCCAGTTCATTGGCTATGTTTAAGAGGGAGTCAGATGTGGCCCTTGTGGCTAAGGGGATCAGGGGGTATGGAGAGAAGGTAGGTACAGGATACTGAGTTGGATGGTCAGCCATGATCATACTGAATGGCGGTGCAGGCTCGAAGGGCCGAATGGCCTACTCCTGCACCTATTCTTCTATGTTTCTATGTTTCTATGACCTTCGGACTATGATCGGACGTTGTTGGCTTTGCCTTGCACTAAACGTTATTCCCTTATAGAGGTATCTATGCACTGTAAATAGATTGATTCAAATCATGTAATGTCTTTCCGCTGACTGGATAGCACGCAACAACAAGCTTTTCCTTGTACCTCGCTACACGTGACAATAAACTAAACTGAACTGAACAGTCGCGACCATGTTCCTAGGGTGGATTTGTCAAAGACTAGATGGCATAGGTTTAAAGGGCCAGGGACAGAGTTTAAAGGAGATGTGCGGGGTTTTTTTTCTACACAGGGTTGAATCTGCCTGGAAAATCTTGCCAAGGGCGGAAGCAGGTATGACCCTAGTGATTAAGAGGCTGTTTGATAGGTGCATGAATATGCAGGGAATGGAGGGATATAGATAGAAACATAGAAACATTGGTGCAGGAGTAGGCCATTCGGCCCTTGGAGCCAGCACCTCCATTCAACATGATCATGGCTGATCATCTAAAATCAGTACCCCGTTCCTGCTTTTCCCCCCATATCCCTTGATTCCGCACATTAACACTATCCTACATGCACTAGGAGCAATTTACAATTATACCAAACCAATTAACCTACAAAAATGTACGTCTTTGGAGTGTGGGAGGAAACCGAAGATCTCAGAAATATAGAAACATAGAAAATAGGTGCAGGAGTAGGCCATTTGGCCCTTCGAGCCAGCACCTCCATTCACATGATCATGGCTGATCATCGAAAATCAGTACCCCGTTCCTGCTTTTTCCCCCATATCCCCTGATTCCTTTAACCCCAAGAGCTAAATCTAACTCTCTCTTGAAAACATCCAGTGAATTGGCCTCCACTGCCTTCTGTGGCAGAGAATTCCACAGATTCACAACTCTCTGGGTGAAAATGTTTTTCATCATCTCAGTCCTAAATGGCCTACCCCTTATTCTTAAACTGTGACCCCGGGTTCTGGACTCCCCCAAACATCAGGAACATTTTTCCTGCATCTCGCCTTTAAGAATTTTATGTTTCACATGCAGGCAGAGTTGAGTTCAGTTTAACTTGGCACCATGTATGACTGGAAATTATGGGACAGAGGGTCTGTGCCTGTCCTGCACTGTCCTATACCTTCTGTAGCATGAAGAGATATCAGAAACACATTAAAACGTTTGTCCTCTTTGTCTCTTTATGTCTTGCTTTGTAAACCAGCATCTGCAGTTCCTTGTTTCTACACTTTACTGCTCCAGTCATTTTCAAAATGGTCTGAAGTAATCATTGTGAATCATAAGAAAACGATGAAAATGTACTGTGAGCATTATTGATTAGCTATTTTACTTCGGAGTCATGTCAGCGACTACGTGAAGACCCCGCCAGCACACATGCGCGGCATTATGGCAGTGTGTGAGCATGAAATCACAGGGCATTGAAATCTTCACATAGTCGCTCACGTGACTCCGAAGTAAAATAGTAAGATTAAACGAGAACTTACCAGTTTGAAGTTTGATCTTTATTGTATGAGGATTACGTGCCCTCCGCTCCCAACCCTCTATTATAAAGGTCAACTGGTATTCTAGTTCTCTTATCTTACTATATTTCGTCAACTTCTGTTATCTGTGATTTCACACCGCTGCTTTGAAGAATGTCGCGCATACGTGCTGGTGGGGTCTTCACGTAATCTCTCATCGTAACTCCTCATAAAATAAAGATCAAACTTCAAACTGGTAAGTTCTCATTTAATCTTATTAATTCAGCACGCTTACAGTGCCAGAGACCCAGGTTCCTGGCTCCCTGTCTGTATGGAGTTTGCACGTTCTCCCCGTGACCTGTGGGGGGTTCTCTCCAAGACTTTGGTTTCCTCCCACACTCCAAAGACGTACAGGTTTGTAGGTTAATTGGCCTTCAGTAAAGGATGTAAATTGTCCCTAGTGTGTGTAGGATAGTGTTAATATGCGGGGATCACTGGTTGGCGCGGACCCGGTGGGCCGAAGGGCCTGTTTCTACATTGTATCGCCAAACTAAACTAAAAATAATATCACAAGACTGAGAATTTTCTCACACTGAGACAGTCAATGGCTGCTTCAACAGGGATATGTTGCTATTCAGGTCAGTACATTAGATACTCGGGATTCTAATTTTAAACGGGATCACGTAGGAACAGGCCGCTGTTTCCAATGGAACCATTTTCCATTCAGTAGATGCTTAGTTTAGTTTAGTTTGCAGATACAACGCAGAAAAAGGCCCTTCGGCCCACCGAGTCAGCGCCGACCAGCGATCCCCGCACATTAACACTATCCCACACACACTAAGGACAATTTACAATTTTACCAAAGCCAATTAACCTACAAACCTCTACGTCTTGTGGATTGTAGCAGGGAACTGGAGATCCCGGAGAAAACCCACGTAGGTTACGGGGAGAACGTACAAACTCTGCACAGACAGCACCTGTAGTCAAGATCGATGCCGGGTCTCTGGCACTAGCTGTGTCTGGCGTAAGGCAAAGTCTCTACCGCTGCGCCACTGAAAGGCAGTTCAATATATTCTATATTTTACATCTTATAAACCTCAATTCCATGGTTTTAAATTAGCCATAGAGCAAGGAGCCAGGCCCTACAGCCAAACTTGCCCACACTGACCAACATGCCCCATCTACACATAGTCCCACCTGCCTGCATTTAGACCTTATCTCTCTAAACCTAGCATGTCCATATACCTGTCAAAATGTTTTTTTAAATGTTGCGATGATACTTTCCTCAACTACCTCCTCTGGCAGCTCATTCCATATACCCACCACTCTTTGTGTAAAAAAAGTTGCCCCTCACGTTTCTATTAAGTCTTTCCCCCCTCACCTTAAAGATAGAAACATAGAAATTGGGTGCAGGAGTAGGCCATTCGGCCCTTTGAACCTGCACCGCCATTCAATATGATCATGGCTGATCATCCAACTCAGTATCCTGTACCTGCCTTCTCTCCATACCCTCTGATCCCCTTAGCCACAAGGGCCACATCTAACTCCCTCTTACATATAGCCAATGAACTGGCCTCAACTACCCTCTGTGGCAGAGAGTTCCAGAGACCCACCACTCTCTGTGTGAAAAAAGTCCTTCTCATCTCGGTCCTAAAGGATTTCCCCCTTATCCTTAAGCTGTGACCCCTTGTCCTGGACCTCCCCAACATCGGGAACAATCTTCCTGCATCTAGCCTGTCCAACCCCTTAAGAATTTTGTAAGCATGTTGTCTGGTTTTTGTTTCCTCTACTGTGGGTAAAAGATTCCATGCATTCGCCCTATCTATTCCTCTCATGATTTTCTACACCTCTATAAGATCGCCCATCGTCCTCATGCGCTCCAAGGAATAGAGTCCTAGCCTAAGATAGACACATAAAGCTGGAGTCACTCAGTTGGGTCAGACAGCATCTCTGGACAAAAGGAATAGGTGATATTTTGGGTTGTTGCTCCAAGCAGCAGTTCATCTTTTAACTATGCTATACACATCATTCCCTTTATCGTGCATCATCTCTTCTCTGTGGATGTCTCGATTGCTATCGTGCATTGTCTTTCCGCTGACTGGTTAGCACGCAACAAAAACTTTTCACTGCACCTCGGTTGCACGGGACAATAAACTAAATAAACTAAACTCAATGAAAAATCAGCAAAGCATTTGAATTTTACAACATGGGTTGAGATTTACAGGATATGAAAGAAATAACACTTCTTTGGAAGGAACAAGAGGCAACCGTCTAAAATTTAATAAAGTTCTTCCTGGAGTTGCCAGGATAGATCTCCGGACCAACCATTTTCCCAGGCTCAATATTAAGATATTAATATAATGGGGCGGCACGGTGGCGTAGCGGTAGAGTTGCTGCCTTACAGCACTAGGGACCCGGGTTCGATCCTGACCGCGGGTGCTGTCTGTGCAGAGTTTGTACGTTCTCCCCGTGACCGCCTGGGTTTTCCCCGGGTGCTCCGGTTTCCTCCCACGCTCCAAAGATGGAGGTTTGTACGTTAATTGGCTTTGGTAAAAATTGTGAATTGCCCCTAGTGTGTGTGTGTGTGTGTGTGTGTGTGTGTGTGGGATATTGCTAGCGTGCAGGGATTGCTGGTCGGCGGGGACTCAATGGGCCGAAGGGCCTGTTTCTGCGCTGTATCTCCAATCTAAACTAAAAAACTAAACTAATCCCTCATTTAGTTTTGTTTAGTATCGCTGTGAGTTGGGTGAATTCCCACAGCCTTCAACCGAAAATGGATGTTTGCAGCCAGAAAATGAGGAAAGGTTTTCTTCTATGAAATAAATATAGTTTAATTAGATTTGCCAATAAATTCCTCCAATTAATTGGAATTGTAAATAATATTTCATTTGTTACTTTTAGTTGTTTATCATGTAATTCTAAAATATGAGCTGCCCAATTAAACAGAATTGCCAGAACACTGCTTGGATTAGAGTGTGTTAGTTGTTTTTTTAAAATTTATTTTATTGGAAGCAATTGTTCAGGGATAAGGCGATCGACATAACAGTTATACAATCATTGTACTGCTTCATTTTTAAAATTGAAACCTAAATAAAAACAAAAATAAAAGCAGTGAAGAAAGCCAATGTTATGTTAGCTTTCATAGCAAAAGGATTTGAGTATAGGAGCAGGGAGGCTCTACTTCAGTTGTATAGGGTCTTGGTGAGACCACACCTGGAGTATTGCGTACAGTTCTGGTCTCCAAATCTGAGGAAGGACATTATTGCCGTAGAGGGAGTGCAGAGAAGGTTCACCAGACTGATTCCTGGGATGTCAGGACTGTCTTATGAACAAAGACTGCACAGACTCGGTTTATACTCTCTAGAATTTAGGAGATTGAGAGGGGATCTTATAGAAACTTACAAGATTCTTAAGGGGTTGGACAGGCTAGATGCAGGAAGATTGTTCCCGATGTTGGGGAGGTCCAGGACAAGGGGTCACAGCTTAAGGATAAGGGGGAAATCCTTTAGGACCGAGATGAGAAGGACTTTTTTCACACAGAGAGTGGTGGGTCTCTGGAACTCTCTGCCACAGAGGGTAGTTGAGGCCAGTTCATTGGCTATATTTAAGAGGGAGTTAGATGTGGCCCTTGTGGCTAAGGGGATCAGGGGGTATGGAGAGAAGGCAGGTACGGGATACTGAGTTGGATGATCAGCCATGATCATATTGAATGGCGGTGCAGGCTCGAAGGGCCGAATGGCCTACTCCTGCACCTAATTTCTATGTTTCTATGTTTCTAAAAGAATGGAAAAAAGAGAGAATGAAGAAAGAGAAGGAAAATAGAAGAGAGCAAGAAAAAGACCCCTAAGCTGCCAAAGAAGTGCAAGAAGAACAAAAAGAAATAAGAAAAGAGAAGATGGAGATATAACTTCCTCCCCCACCGCCCCCACCCCCACTCATCCCTGAAATCGGGTTTAAATTTGTGTTTAACCATTCTGTTGTTGCAGAAATTCAGTGAAAGGCGACCTGATCCTGAATGTCGAAAAAACAAAGGAGGTCATCGTCGACTTCAGGAAAACCCGGCACAGTCCCACACCGCTTCACATCAATGACAGCGACGTGGAGGTGGTCAGTAGCACAAAGTTCCTGGGGGTGCAGATCATTAACAGTCTGACCTGGTCAAATAACATCTCATCAACAGTTAAGAGAGCGCAGCAGCGGTTGCACTTCCTGCGCCGGATGAGAAGAGCTCATCTCCCCCCATCCCATCCTCACTACTTTCTACAGGGGCACCATAGAGAGTATTTTGACCAGCTGCATCTCTGTCTGGTTTGGGGACTGTAAAGCCTCCGACTGGAAGTCCGCGCAGAGAGTGGTGAGGACAGCGGAAAAAATCATCGGGACCTCTCTCCCCTCAATCGGGGACATTGCGACCAAACGTTGCGTGTCTAAGGCCAGCAGTATTATAAAAGACCCCACACATCTCCATCATGGTCTGTTCACTCTGCTGCCCTCGGGCAAAAGATATCGCAGCATAAGGAGCAGGACATCAAGGTTCTGCAACAGCTTCTTCCCACGAGCCATCAGACTCCTGAATGCCACGTAATGGGCTGCCACCATTGTCTATTTATCCTTTTATCCTTTTTATCCATGCCGATCCTTCTGTTAATTTATCGTGTTGCACAGGGAGCCAAATGCAACGTATATCTATGTATTTCTAAATGACAATAAAGTTTGTTTGACTTTGACTTGACTTGACCATGTCTTGAGAAATTGATCCGCTTTTTCAGCCAAGACAAGCCTAATGTTTTCTAAATGTAGTGTCTCGGACATATCCGTAATCCACATCTTCACTGTAGGGACTGTTGTCTTTTTCCAAAATTGGAGTATTCGTTTTTTTGCCTTTATTAGGCCGAAATTGAGGAAACCTCTTTGAAATATCGTTAGCTTCTGACATACCTAATGTGATCAGTTTTACATCTGGTTCCAATTTAAGTTTAAGTATTTTAGAGAAGATATCAAATATTCCCCTCCAGAAGTTTTGTAACTTTACACAGGAAGCGAAGGAATGGGTTATAGTCGCTTCTTGGAGGCGAGTATGTTAGTTGTAAGGGGAGGTTGGACAAACTTGTATTGTCATATCTAGAGAGTTGGAGGCTGAGGGTTTAGTTTAGTCTAGTTTATAGTTCAGGGATACAGCGCAGAAACAGGCCCTTCGGCCCACTGGGTCCATGCCGACCAGTGATTCCCGCACGCTAACACTATCCTGTACCCACTAGGGACAATTCTTTTCCATTTACCAAGCCAATTAACCCACATACCTGTCCGTCTTTGGAGTGATGGAGTGAGTTGACCTGATGGAAGTTAATAAAATTGTGAGGGTTATAAATAATTCAAACGCTTTTGTCCAAGGTGCAAATGTTAAATACTGGAGGGCATAGCTTTAAGGATCCCAAGGAAAATGGAAAAGAGGTCGCCCCAGGTACAGCTGGAGAAGAGGTGGCCAGACAGAAATGTCTGCGAGTGGGCTCCACAGGGCAGATCTCGAAAGAACTTCCAACAACCAAGTGAGGTGGAGGACATTTGTCAATGGCCTATGCTCCCTCGAGGAGCAAAGGGCTTAACATAGAGGCATAGAAACATAGAAAATAGGTGCAGGAGTAGACCATTCGGCCCTTCGTGCTGTCTGTACGGAGTTTGCAAGTTCTCCCCGTGGCCAGCATGGGTTTTCTCCGGTTTCCTCCCACACGCCAACGAGATTTGTGAATCTGTGGAATTCTCTGCCACAGAAGGCAGTCGAGGCCAATTCACTGGATGTTTTCAAGAGAGAGTTAGATTTAGCTCTTGGGGCTAACGGAATCATGGGATATGGGGAGAAGGCAGGAACGGGGTACTGATTTTGGATGATCAGCCATGATCACATTGAATGGCTGTGCTGGCTCGAAGGGCCGAATGGCCTACTCCTGCACCCAATTTCTATGTTTCTATGTTTCTGATATCTTCGGTTTCCTTCCACACTCCAAAGACCAACAGTTTTGTCGGTTAATGGTTTGGTATAATTATAAATTGTCCCTAGTGTATGTAGGATAGTGTTAATGTGCGGGGATCGCTGGTTGGCACGGACTCGATGCGCCGAAGGGCCTGTTACCGTGCTTTATCTCTGAATTAAACTAAAATTAAAGAAGAGGATTGCTAGTTTATAAATTAAGATGTGATTCGACATTTAGAAGATTGAGGGGGGATTTTATAGAAACTTACAAAATTCTTAAGGGGTTGGACAGGCTCGATGCAGGAAGATTGTTCCCTATGTTGGGGAAGTCCAGAACAAGGGGTCACAGTTTAAGGATAAGGGGGAAGTCTTTTAGGACCAAGATGAGAAAAACATTTTTCAAACAGAGAGTGGTGAATCTGTGGAATTCTCTGCCACAGAAGGTAGTTGAGGCCAGTTCATTGGCTATATTTGAGAGGGAGTTAGATGTGGCCCTTGTGGCTAAAGGGATCAGGGGGTATGGAGAGAAGGCAGGTACAGGATACTGAGTTGGATGATCAGCCATGATCATATTGAATGGCGGTGCAGGCTCGAAGGGCCGAATGGCCTACTCCTGCACCTATTTTCTATGTTTCTATGTTTCTATGACACATTAAACTGTCAACAAAAAGTCTCCCTTCCCTATTCAAGAAAGCTTCAAGACTTATCCAGCGATTATGCCTTGAATTATTCCTGAAAAATAAAAGTAACCAGAACTTAAAAAAATTCTATTCACAAATCATAATGAGATGCCTGCATCACCCGCAGAATGTGGAAGATGAAGGTATTGGGACAGGTTATGTGGGAGCCAGGAAATTTGACACCATCCGTATTATGAACACAATGCAGAATAGATTAACTAATTCAATTTCTGAAAATCTTAAGTCAATAACATGCCGCGATGGCAGATAGGCAATACGCTGACATGAAGCTAATTAGTTTCATATCTTGGTATTTCAGGATGAGATTCTATTTAACAGTTTTGGTCCAGGTTCATACAATCATGCAATGACTTTTAATGTCCTAGCAAGCACTATCGCAAAGTTTTAAGAAACAATTAGACAGCTACGTATATAGGACAGAGGGATAAATGTTCCCAATGTTGGGCGAGTCCAGAACCAGGGGCCACAGTCTTAGAATAAAGGGGAGGTCATTTAAGACTGAGGTGAGAAAAAACTTTTTCATCCAGAGAGTTGTGAATTTATGGAATTCCCTGCCACAGTGGAGGTCAAATCACTGGATGGATTTAAGAGAGAGTTGGATAGAGCTCTAGGGGCTGGTGTAGTCAAGGGATATGGGGAGAAGGCAGGCACGGGTTATTGATAGCGGATGATCAGCCATGATCACAATGAATGGCGGTGCTGGCTCGAAGGGCCGCATGGCCTCCTCCTGCCCCTATTTTCTCTGTTTCTATGTTTCTATGATAGGGATGGGCCAAATGCAGGCAGGTGGGACTAGTGTTGATGGGGCATGTTGGGCGGTGTGGGCAAGTTGGGCCCTAGGGCCTATTTCCATCCAGTGTTATGGATTCTCTTCATATTGTGCTTTCCATATGAGCTGGTCAAACGTGGGGAGGATGGGATGAGTTGCATACTGCATACTTTGACCCGAGCAAGCTACTAACAGCACTATAGTATGAAGATAATCAATGGGCAAGAACACTAATGAATTACCCCGGGCTGTTTGCCAGATCAAAGTTAATTAGTAAGTGTATTTTAGCGGAACAATGCTCGGCTTTTTTATCAAATGCCGACTAGATAGATTGCCCAATCTATTAGTGAGAAATAGATCACCCACTGTCCTTGACCCATTTTCCACCATGAAAGATAGCGTAGTTTAGTTTAGTTTACTTTAGAGTTACAGCGCGGAAACAGGCCCTTCAGCCCACTGAGTCCATGCCGCCCAGCGATCCTAACACTATCCTACACACAATAGGGGCAATTTACATTTACACCAAGCCAATTAACCTACAAACCTGTATGTCTTTGGAGTGTGGGAGGAAACCGAACATCTCGGAAACATAGAAAATAGGTGCAGGAGTAGGCCATTCGGTCCTTCGAGCCAGCACCGCCATTCAATATCATCATGGCTGATCATCCAAAATCAGTACCCCGGTTCCACCTTTTTCCCCATATCCCTTGATTCCGTTAGCCCCATGAGTTAAATCTAACTCTCTCATGAAAACATCCAGCGAATTGGCCTCCACTGCCTTCTGTGGCGGAGAATTCCACAGATCCACAAATCTCTGGGTGAAAACATTTTTCCTCATCTCAGTCCTAAATGGCCTCCCCCTTATTCTTAAACTGCGGCCCCTGGTTCTATGGTAACCATGGACCCTTATGGTACAGAGAGTCAGGATCGAATCCGGGTCTCTGGCGCTGTGAGGTAGCAACTCTACCGCTGCACCACTGTGCCACCCGCCCAAGGAAGATGGGTCACATTTCTGTTCAACCTCCAAGTTCCTTTTCCTGATTTAAACATAAATTGAAGTTATAAAACTGACTCTGGGTTCCAGTATAGATGCCCTACATTTTATAGAATGAAAAAGTAATAATTTAATGCTAAAATACATACAATGGACCATTGTGGTCTCCACCTTTCCTTGAACATCTGACTGGCTTTGGTTTGTTCTTTTCACGCCTTCCATTCATTTCTAGTTTCCCTCACCCCTGACTCTCAGTCTGAAGAAGGGTCTCGACCTGAAACATCATCCATTCTTAAGATAGACACAAAATGCTGGAGTAACTCAGCGGGACAGGCAGCATCTCCGGAAAGGAGGAATTGGTGACATTTCGTGTCGAGACCCTTCTTCAGACAGAGTCAGGGGAGAGGGAGACATAGAGGTATGGATGGGTGAGGTGTGAAAACGACAGATCAAAGTGGACGATGGTCAAGGAAAATGTAAAATGGTTCATTTGTTGCTGAGGGGAAGGTGACAAAGAGGCGTACAGTCAGTAAAATGAATCAGGATATCAGTGGAACTAGTCGGAGAACCAGGATGGGGTTGGGATGGAGAGAGAGGGAAAGCACAGGTTACTTAAGGTTGGAGAGTTTAGAAGGATGAGAGGGGATCTCATTGAAACATATAAGATTATTAATGGTTTGGACACGCTAGAGGCAGGAAACATGTTCCCGATGTTGGGGGAGTCCAGAACCAGGGGCCACAGTTTAAGAATAAGGAGTAAGCCATTTAGAACGGAGACGAGGAAACACTTTTTCTCACAGAGAGTGGTGAGTCTGTGGAATTCTCTGCCCCAGTTCTCTGAATGCTTTCAAGAGAGAGCTAGATAGGGTTCTTAAAAATAGCGGTCCAAGAATACCTCAAGTCATGGTGTCTTCTGGATTCTGTAGCTACTGCTTTCACAATTGCATTCATTGCGAACCTGTAACGCCCACAGTGGACAATAGAACCCTTGCATCCCCTCTCTCTCTCCGTCCTTCCTTCCCTCTCCCACTCTAGGGGTGATCGGCCATGATCACATTGAATGGCGGTGCTGGCTCGAAGGGCCGAATGGCCTCCTCCTGCACCTATTGTCCATTGTCATGCTAGTTTCACCATCGGCCTGATGAGTTTCATTGTTTGTATCCACGCGTTATCACCTAGCCCACAGCCAACAATGGACCATTGTGGGCTCCACCTTTCCCTTCATCATTACTGCTGCCATTGATTTGGCCTCTTGCACACCTTTCATTTATTTGTACTTTGTACATATTCCTTTCTCTAGTTTCCCCTCTCCTCCCGACTCTCAGCCTGAAGAAGGGTCTCGACCTGTAACGTCACCTTGTTCCTTTTCTCCAGAGATGCTGCTGAGTTACTCCAGAATTGCGTGCCTATCTTTGCTTGGTTACCCTCCTGGTTACAATAAAATAGTGGGAATGAAGTAAAATGGGCCGATGAGGACCTTAAATAATTTTAAAAGCCAAAAAAGTGTCCATTCTTTAACAAATGTGTACATTCCTCTTCAATGCTACAACTCTGCATTCTCAACATTAGGCATTCGACAATATATTTGTGGCAGTGGCAAGTGCTGTCAGCTTTCATATCTTAAGTGATAGGAGCAGAATTAGGCCATTCGGCCCATCAAGTCTACTCCGCCGTTGATCTATCTCTCCCTCCTAACCCCATTCTCCTGCCTTCTCCCCACAACCCCTGACACACGTACTAATCAAAAATCTATCTCTCTCTGCCTTAAAATGATCCACTGACTTGGCCTCCACAGCCCTCCGTGGCAATGGGTTCCACAGATTCACAGCCCTCTTTCATGCATTTAACCCACAGCGTGTGGGACGCAGATTATATTGACGTGATTCTGGTTCGTATATTGCAGCCTCTTAATCTCCCGGTCTGCTTTTCCTCAGCAGTGCCGTGCAGCTTGTCAGATACACGGGGTACATACTGGCAGTGATGTGAGTGACAGTGCATTTATGCATCAGCAAATAACTGCAGGGTCTATTTGATCATGGAATGGAGATACACTCATTTACCTTGTGCCGGCCGGCAAGATTTATTTTGCAGACCACCCCCCCCCCCCACACACACACACACACACACAAAGTCCCCCTTCCCTCTTGTAAACACTGAGGTGCTGATTATGCGGTTACCTGTCACCCAAGTCTGCAGCGGGGTGGCGCAGATGAGATACAGCAATTATTCATAGCCACGGCATCTGCAGACCTCAAAGCTCAGGAGTAAAATAAACCAACCGCCTGAGATATCAAAAAAAAAATACCCAGGATCTTTTTGTTTTCTCTTCCCCCTCCCCAAAAATCATTTATTAAAGAGAAATACTTACTCCAAGGTCAGCCCGGGAATCCGGAGCCTTTCCCGCTGGGGCTTCATGGATGCTGTTTGTCAGCACTCTCTCTATTGTAAAACCATGACAGAAATCACTGCCACTGACAGGGGAGCCGGGAGGAAGCTCGCTAAAAGGAACGGACTAAATCCCTCTTGGAGAGGGGGCACTGGTTTTGGGTTCTTCCGCCACCGGCAGCCGCGGAGGCGAAGGGAAGAATGATACGAATAAGAATCAGGCGGCTGCATGGTGCCGAACACAAACCATGAGGATTTGAAAAGTCCCCTTTGCAGCGAAACCAAAAAAAAAAAAATTAAATGAGAAGGACGCCCTATTGTGTTACACCAGTGACATCATTCGCTGCTGCTTCTGTATATTAATAACAGCCAGGTCACAAACACCAACCAGCATTCTCAGGCACAAACACTACGTACTTAAAGCAGACACGTTTAAAAAAAAAAACCCTCTCTTCACCTCCACGCAGTTTCAAAATACCAAGGCGAGCACTTGCGACACACACGCGTTCAAAATGCCTCCTTTAACTAACCAGTCAACGTACAGAATTGAAATCTCCTTTGCTTAAAATAAAAAAAAAAGCTTTGTCAGTCCACAGGCTTTCCCCAAACTAAATTTGACAGACTGCTGGGAGGAAAACAGCAGCTGACAACCTTATGGGGGCACGTACATAAAACAAATGGGTGAAATGTTATCTGTCACACAGATGCTTCAAAATTAGTTCACAATCACAATCACAATAATGCTTTGTTAGCCAAGTATGTTTCGCACCATACGAGGAATTTCATTTGCCAGGCCAGTCAATCGAATAAAAAAAAGCGACGGAACACACAAAACACATTTTTAACAGAAACGTCCACCACAGTGACTCCTCCACATTCCTCACTGTGACGGAAGGCGAAGGAAAAGTTCAAATCTCTTTCCCTTCATGGCTCTCCCGCGGTCGGGCGCCTCGAGCCCTCCGTTGACGGGACGATCTTGACTTAGAATAAAGGGGAGGTCATTTAAGACTGAGGTGAGGAAAAAACTTTTTCACACAGAGAGTTGTGAATTTGTGGAATTCCCTGCCACAGAGGGCAGTGGAGGCCAAGTCACTGGATGCATTTAAGAGAGAGTTAGATGGAGCTCTAGGGGCCAGTGGAGTCAGGGGATATGGGGAGAAGACAGACACGGGTTATTGATTGGGGACGATCAGCCATGATCACAATGAATGGCGGTGCTGGCTCGAAGGGCCGAATGGCCTCCTCCTGCACCTATTTTCTATGCTTCTATGTTTCTGTGTGACTCCCGTAGCTGGCGACGTTTTGGCCCTCCACATCGGGGCGATCAGCTCCTACATCGGGGGGGCGTCAGCTCCCCTGCGCCGGGTGATCGGACCTCGCGTCGGGGCTGGTCGAGCGTCTGCATCGTTGGAGCTTCCCGACTAACCTCTCCTGAGATTGCGAGCTCTCAATGTAAAGTCCACAGGCTGCGGTTGGATGGAGCAATCCCGGGCAAGGGGTCGACTCCGATGGTATACGTCCCATCGAAAAGACAGACAGGAGGGCAGAGGGGGTGGGATAGCTCTGTTGGTGAAGAATGAAATTCAGTCCCTTGCGAGGGGTGACATAGAATCAGATGTAGACTCAATATGGATAGAACTGAGAAATTGTAAGGGTAAAAAGACCCTAATGGGAGTTATCTACAGGCCCCCAAACAGTAGCCTGGACATAGGGTGCAAGTTGAATCAAGAGTTAAAATTGGCATGTCGTAAAGGTAATGCTACGGTTGTTATGGGAGATTTCAACATGCAGGTAGACTGGGAAAATCAGGTTGGTACTGGACCCCAAGAAAGGGACTTTGTCAAGTGCCTTTGTGATGGATTCTTAGAGCAGCGTGTATTGGAGCCAACTAGGGAGAAGGCAATTCTGGATTTAGTGTCGTCTAATGAACCGAATTTAATAAAGAAACTCAAGGTGAAGGAGCCAATAGGAGGTAGTGACCATAATATGATAAGTTTTAATTTACAATTTGAGAGGGAGAAAGGAAAATCCGAGGTGTCACAGTTGAATAAAGGGGGCTATGGGGCCATGAGGGAGGAGCTGGCCAAAGTTGCCTGGAAAGATACACTAGCAGGGATGATGGTGGAACAAAAATGGCAGGTATTTCTGGGGAGAATACAGAAGGTGCAGGATCAGTTCATTCCAAAGAGGACGAAAGATTCTAAGGGAAGTAAGGGGCGACCGTGGCTGACAGGGGATGTCAAGGACAGTATAAAAATAAAAGAGAAGTACAACGTAGCAAAGATGAGCGGGAAGCAAGAGGATTGGGAACATTTTAAAGAGCAACAGAAGATAATTAAAAAGGCAATACAGGGAGAAAAGATTAACGTAAGCTAGCCAAGAATATAAAGCAGGATAGTAAAAGCTTCTTTAGGTATGTAAAGAGGAAAACATTAGTTAAGACAAATGTGGGTCCCTTGAAGACAGAAAAAGGTGAATTTATTATGGGGAACAAGGAAATGGCAGATGAGTTGAACAGGTACTTTGGATCCATCTTCACTAAGGAGGACACAAAACAATCTCCCTGATGTACTAGTGGCCAGAGGATCTGGGGTGACGGAGGAACCGAGTGAAATTCACAGGCAGGAAATGGTGTTGGATAGACTGATGGGACTGAAGGCTGATAAATCAGGTGTCTGGGGTTATGGGGAGAAGGCAGGAGAAAGGGGTTGAGAGGGAAAGGTATATCAGCCATGATAGAATGGTGGAGTAGACTTGATGGGCCGAATGGCCCAATTCTGCTCCCACGACCTATGAATGGTGGCTTCACTTGAAGAGGTTTCATGGGGTGTTAGAGGGAAGATACAACGTGCGTTTAAATTACAAGCTTTCATTTAATTCTTCAGCTGTAACACACTTGCATACCTTCAGCAGAACCTCTCGTGCAGAGCAGTTCCATAAAAGTGAATGAAACTATCTGCACATCCATATTTAGAAGAAAAATGAAAGCTTTTTAAATTATGTTTAAATTAATCATTGGACAGAGAATATGAGACAAAATTTCACGTGAATTATAAAAACTAAATGTCTCTGATACAAAAACAAGAACGTTCCTGGTGTTCTACTTAACTAATACATGTAGCCACATGAACCAGTTTATGGCCTTAGATGTCCAATGGTTTCAGGGACTCAAGGTGTCAAGAGGAGGGGAAGAAAAGGAAGGAAACGTCATGTGATGTCCAAGTTTCCCCTAGAAATCCCTGCAAGAAAGAACAAGGCTCGGATAGAGTGGAGGGTACACAAAAGGCTGGAGAAACTCAGCGGGTGCAGCAGCATCTAAGGAGCGAAGGAGATAGGCGACGTTTCCGGTCGAGACCCTTCTTCAGATTGGTTAGGGATCAGGGAAACGAGAGATATAGACGGTGATGTGGAGAGATAAAGAACAATGAATGAAAGATATGCAAAAAAGTATCGATGATAAAGGAAACAGGCCATTGTAAGCTGTTTGTAGTGTGAAAATGGGAAGCTAGTGCGACTTGGGTGGGGGAGAGATAGAGAGAGAGGGAATGCCAGGGCCCGAGGGCTGAGGGAGAGGTGGGAAGGGTTAACAGAATTGAGAAAATTCAATGTTTAAGCCCAGAGGATGCAGACTCCCCAAGCGGAATATGAGGTGCTGTTCCTCCAACTTGCGGTCTGGTCGTGGAGGAGGCCCAGGACCGAGAGGTCGGATACAGTGGAGTGAGTGGATGTTGAGAGGATGTTTCCACTAGTGGGAGAGTCCAGGGCCAGAGGTCACAGCCGCAGAATTAAAGGACGTTCCTTTAGGAAGGAGATGAGGAGGAATTTCTTTAGTCAGAGGTTGGTGAATCTGTGGAATTCTATCTATCTATGCCTTAAAAATATCCATTGACGGCCTGTGGAGGCCATGTTAATGGATATATTTAAGGCAGAGATAGACAGATTCTTGACTAGTGCAGGTGTCAGGGGTTATGGGGAGAAGGAAGGAGAATGGGGTTAGGAGGGAGAGATAGATCAGCCCCTCTTCCCTCCGAATGTACAATATACAATATAGGAAGTGCAGAGGTCTTGAGAAACCTTCAACGCCTATCCTCCGCAGTTGCCATGGAAACCACAAAATTGATGGGCATTGATTTGAGATACAAATGAAATATTTGTGAAAGGCCTGCCTCACGGTGCGAGTTGACCCACGAGGGACCCCCGAGTTTTCACTCGCGGCAATCACGTACAATTAACGTAGCGGAAACGTCGGAACCCGCGCGCGCAACTTAGCAACTCGTGGCGCTAACGGCAGGTACCCGTGAAACTTGTTAACCCGTGAAAAAATTCAAACATGTTTGAGGTTTGCCACAAATCAAATTTACTGTTCCAAGTTAAAAATGGAAACATTTAAACTCGTTGTAATAACGTAGTGGCCCGTGCGTTTACCTTAGTGACTCATGAGTCTACTGTGGCACCGTCAATGGAAACCTTTCATTTCCCAGGTGGGAATGGAGTTACCCGAGGCCAGACTCCAATAGTAGCAGCATTGAAAGTGACAGCAGAAGGCGGGAGCAGGAACCTTCACTGAGGTTAAGTGGATTGTCATCCATGATCATACAAAGTCACATATTGGATGTAGTGGGTTTATTTACGGGTGACTGTGGCTACCGATGACTGTGACTGTGATCCAGGAAGTGGGGGGGACGGGGGACACACTATTCACTTTCCCACAAGCATTTACCAAGATTGCCTAACATTTTGTTGACCTCATGTAAATGCTTTCAATATTCATTTTACACCATATATTGTGACTTTGTCAAGACCCTTCTGGAAGTCCGTATTCAGGTTGTTAAAGTTTGCCCTCACCATTCATTGCTTCCCTTTGCTGCTTAACTCCAGCTTCCCTTATTTGGTTCCAATCCAGTTTTCACGGAATAATAGGGAACTAGTTGTTCCCCCCAGCTAACATGAATTTGCAAAGAGAGGAAGCAATCAAATGTGTACGCGAGCGGGATTAATCGTAGCGAATGGGGTCAGGCAGCATCCCTGGAGAAAATGAACAGGCGACGTTTCGGGTCGAGACCTTTCTTCAGACTGTGAGTCAGGGGGAAAGGGAGACGAGAGATCATTTTCCCCTGACCCTCAGACATCAGGAATCGCATTGGATTAGACCTGGACCATCTCCCCTGCATGGTGGTACAGCAGGTAATGCTGCTGCCCCGTGGTCTCAGGTTCGATCCTGAGCTCAGCTGCTGTCCGTGTGGAGTTAGTGACCAAGAGGCTTTGCATCAACTGCGGTTAGAAGCGGCTGCTTTTTGAATTCCCACAAATAGCACAAGTTTTAAAGTCAACATTTTAAAACCATTTTAAACAACATAGGTTACAATACAGTAACGGATTATGTTTAACCCAATCACTGGGCGCTAGTGTTGTACCATTACGAAAAATATTGTTAAAACGTGCTGGGCCTCTGGTCCGTACAATTATCTCAGGAGTAAAGCAGCATTTATTTGAAAATGAGACATATTTACACAGATTATTCCTGAAATATTTGAGGTTTATTAATTTGTAGACTATTTCTGCTCAGGAAGATACGCCAGTAAAATGGCTCTGGCTAAAATCAACACTTCACACATTAATAATAAGTCAAAGGCAAGTTGCAGCAGGTACTGAAGATACAGAAAAGAGCAGAAAATGCTTCACAACTGAGGCTGCATAGAGAGTGAGTCACGCACACACACAGACACGGGTCAACGTTAATTAAATCTCAAAAGAACTGCAGCTGCTGGAAATCTGAAGTGAAAACAGAAAGGGCTGGAATCACTGAGCAGGTCAGTGGAGAGAGAGTACTCTTTCCCTTCTGCCTTCATTGCACAAACATCCTTGCATGACATAAAGGGCTGCTGCATACAGCACTCGAATAAAAAACATCACCATCCTTGCCTGCTTGCAGCCATGTTTCAAAATGAGCCGATTTAAACAAGGGAGGCTTTTTATAGTGCAAAAAAAAAACCCAGCATGACACAAGAGTAACTCGGGAGAGGAACTTGGAACATCGCAGAAATGACAAGTAAACGGCAAACTTAGTCATACCCGTGGGAACTCGGCTAAACTCTTGATCATACACTTGGAATCTCGTACACAACCACGAGTCTTTCTCTCGGGGTACCTCATGGGTCAACTCGCACCGTGAGACAGGGCTTTAAGAAATTGCCTCTCTTACAGAACTTCCCAGCTTTCACATTTACACAAAAATAATCAATTGCCGTTCAGGATATTAGTCATCGAGTCACACAGTGTGGAGACGGGCCCTTCCACCCAGTTTGCCCACGCCGACCAATATGTCCTATCTACATCGTCCCACCTGCCTGCGCCTGGCCCATATCCCTCTACACCTGTCGTATCCATGTACCTGTCCAAATGCTTCTTAAACGGTGCAATAGTCCCGGCCTCAACTTCCTACTTCGGCAGCTCGTTCCAAAAACCCACCACCCTTTGTGTGAAAAAAAAGTTCTCTCTCAGGTCAAATGTTTCTCCCCTTATCTCCGGTCCTCGATTCTCCTACTCGGGGCAAGGGACTCTGTGCATCTACCCGATCTATCCCCCTCATGATTTTGTACACCTAGTGTTTTATTTCATTCACTAGTTTCCCTTTTCATTTGCCGGGGTTTTGAAGTAAATCACAGCCCTGTAATGAAAACACTGGCAAGTGATGTGCAAATCAAGAAAGTTGCGACGTGCTAAATTCTTCCAGCATTGCCATCTCTCTCTCTCTCTCTCTCTCGACTTCTCAAACTAAAATGGCTTAAAGCGCTCTGCAAAACCGAAGTTACGACAGGCCGTTGCAGAGATGGGTAATTGCAAGCATCAATCAGGTGTCCTGGAACTCCCACAGGCTGACAAAATCACCCGATCATTGTGCTCCAAGATTGCATGCATTCGGGCAAAGTTAAAGAAATATAGAGTAGAAAAACGCAGTCTTAAGGGGCTGTCCCACTGTACGAGCTAATTCAAGAGTTCTCCCAAGAAAAATCAAACTCGTGGTAAGCATGTAGAATGTACGTAGCGGGTACGTCGGAGCTCGGGGACATCTCTTAGCGGCTCATAACGCCAACGGCAGGTACTCGGAAAACGCGGTAAGCTCGGGAAGACTCGTGAAGATTTTTCAACATGTTGAAAAATGTCCACGAGAGCCCTGAACACCTACGAGCGGCTATTACCGTAAAGGGCCTGTCCTACCAGCATCCGACTCCATGCGATGAGCGCGATCAAACTGGAAGCGGGGGCCGCGCGGAGGTCGGGTGATCCCCTGTACAGGGCCGTTCCCACCAGCATGCGCCTGCATGCGGCACGGTCGGGTGAGTGGCGCAACGCGGCGCAAAGTGAGGCGAACTTGGAGCGAAGTCTTAAGGTACGTTCGCCAGGACAGAGAGGGGCACACAGAGAGGGGCACAGAGGCACACACAGAGAGGGGCACAGAGGCACACACAGAGTGGGTCACGGAGGCACCTACAGATAGGTTCACGGAGGCATGATGTCGAGGCGGTGTGTCATGCGTCGAGGCGACTGCGAGCCGACAAGCCGTTGCCGCGCGGAATTTTTGAACATAGTTTTTCGGAGCCCCGCGCGATGTCGGGACGAACTCCGCACAATTCCGCACGGCTCCGGCGATCGAAGTGGGACCGGCCCCGCGATGCCGGACGGCTCAGGCGACCACATTAGGTCGCGCTCATCGCATAGAGTTGCATGCTGGTAGGACAGGCCCTTAATCCTCCGAGTTCGAATCAGGGGATACTCGGGAGAACTCTTGAATTAGCTCGTACAGTGGGACAGCCCTTGAAGAGAGAGAGACCAAAACATTCCTTGGATTTACGCATCGCGTTTATCAGGCAGCACGTCAATGGCACAAATGTAAGACTCCTTAAACTGCAGGTTTACATAAATTGCATTGATAAATAATGCAGGTCCTGCTTGTTCCTCGGTCCATGTG
Organism: Raja brachyura; assembly: GCA_963514005.1. Next base: position 10,539,258 of record OY740783.1, on the reverse strand, counting down.
CTGGTGGCCAGGATTATTCCCACCTTTTGCAAATCTGTGGCCCGCTCAATAATGAATGGCGGCAATAATGACACCAATAAGCAGCCAACAACAGTGGGACAGAGCTCCCTGCAGCAAATGTGTTCATACATTGAAAATAAACTTTCATGATCGACACAAGTCAAGGCTAGCAGGTATGTACACAGTATGTGCACATCTGACAGAATGTTGTTGATAACCTGCTACTAAATATTAAAATGTACTTGTGGGGAATATATTTCATGAGTTAGATAATTGGTCCACATACAACTAGGGTGAACATCAACAGTAAGCTAATGATACCACGGCACAAGATACTGCGACTATCACCATTTCAATGGTTTATGAGCTATTTGTCACCCCCCTAGAAACATAGAAACATAGAAAATAGGTGCAGGAGGAGACCATTCGGCCCTTCGAGCCAGCACTGCCATTCATTGTGATCATGGCTGATCATCCCCAATCAATAACCGGTGCCTGCCTTAGACAATAGACAATAGGTGCAGGAGTAGGGCATTCGGCCCTTTGAGCCAGCACCGCCATTCATTGTGATCATGGCTGATCATCCCCAATCAGTATCCCGTTCCTGCCTTCTCCCCATATCCCCTGACTCCGCTATTTTTAAGAGCCCTATCTAGCTCTCTCTTGAAAGCATCCAGAGAACCTCTGAGGCAGAGAATTCCACAGACTCACCACTCTCTGTGAGAAAAAGTGTTTCCTTGTCTGCCTTCTCCCCATATCCCTTGACTCCACTAGCCCCTAGAGCTGGCTTAACAGCTGCGGCCCGCCTGCAGTCCGTCTATATTTTATTTTTCTGTCCTGTTTTTAGTTGGGTTCGTTCGTTTTGTTAGATTGTGTGTGTATGTGGGTGGGGGGGGAGTAACATGTCTGGGTCTCTTCCTTCTGGGGGGGGGGGGTGCCACTTTTCTGTCGATTTCCCCGTCTCCGTCTGCGCCGAGGCCTAATGGCGGAGCTGGCGGCTTCGGGCCCCGGGGCTGTTCCAGCGGCGGCGGCGGCGACCCGACTCTGTCCCGGAGTGGTTCCAGCAGCGGTGGCGGCAGCAGCGGTGGCGGCAGCAGCGGTGGCGACCCGACTCGGTTCCGGAGCGGTTCCAGCAGCAGCGGCCCGATTCGGTCCCGGAGCGGTTCCAGCTGCGGCGGCGGCGATCCGACTCTGTCCCTGAGCGGGGGCGGCGGCAGTGGCAGCGGCCTGATCACGGGCCCTGTGGACCACCCGGGCCATGGAGTTGAACCGGCCCGTTCGCGGAGCTCTGTTGAACCGCGGGACTGACTACTTACAGTGGGGTCGCGGCATCTGAGGCCTGGATCACTTCGACGCAGAGGGAAACAAAGAGGGAAGAGACACAGACTTTAAGACTTTGCCTTCCATCACAGTGAGGAGGTGTTTGCTGAACTCACTGTGGTGGATGTTAAATTTGTGTTATTGTGTGTTCTGTCATTTTTATTTATTTATTTTTTAATTATATGTATGACCGCAGGGGAACAGAGTTTCGTTCAAACCGAAAGGTCTGAATGACAAATAAAGAATCTAATCTAATCACTTTTATCGTTTCATAGAAACATAGAAAGATAGAAATTAGGTGCAGGAGTAGGCCATTCGGCCCTTCGAGCCTGCACCGCCATTCAATATGATCATGGCTGATCATCCAACTCAGTATCCCGTACCTGCCTTCTCCCCATACCCTCTGATCCCCTTAGCAACAAGGGCCACATCTAACTCCCTCTTAAATATAGCCAATGAACTGGCCTCAGCTACCCTCTGTGGCAGAGAGTTCCAGAGACCCACCACTCTCTGTGTGAAAAAAGTCCTTCTCATCTCGGTCCTAAAGGATTTCCCCCTTATCCTTAAGCTGTGACCCCTTGTCCTGGACCTCCCCAACATAGGGGAACAATCTTCCTGCATCTAGCCTGTCCAACCCCTTAAGAATTTTGTAAGTTTCTATAAGATCCCCCCTCAATCATGGGTCAGAGGGGAAAGATTTAATAGGAACCCGAGAGGCAACTTTTTCCACACAGAGGGTGGTTGGCACACGGAACCATCTACCAGAGGGGGTAGTTGAGGCAGGTACTATAACAACATTTAGAAGATATGGGCAGATGCATAAATAGGAACGGTTGTGGCAGATATGGGCCAGATCCGGCAGGTGGGACTAATGCAGATGGGGCATCTTGTCTCGCATTGGGCAAGTTGGGCCAACGAGCCAACTTTCATGGTGTATGATGCTCTGACTCTATAAGGGCTACAGAGGGCTTGGGAATTAATTTGGGCGGCATGGTGGTGCATCAGTAGAGTAAAGGCCCTGTCCTACTTTCCCGAGTTACTCACGAATTCTCCCGAGTTTTACCCTTGGTTCAAACCCGCAGAATGTCTGTAGCGAGTCCGTAGATATTTCATAGCGTCTCGTAATGCCAGTTGTACGTACTCGGGGCATCAGGTAAGTCGGGACGTTTTTTCAGCATGTTGAAAAATGTCCATGAGAAAAAAAATAGCTCAGAGTACCCAGGGCTGTCATCTCCAAGTTCGAATCAAGGGGAAAACTTGGGAAAGTGGGACAGGGCCCTTAATGCCTCACAGCGCCAGAGACCCGGTTCGATCCTGACCATGGGTGCTGTCTGTACGGAGTTTGAACGTTCTCCCCGTGACAACGTGGGTCTTCTCCAGATCCTCCGGCTTCCCCCGACAATCCAAAGATGCGCAGGTTTGTAGGTTAATTGGTTTTGGTAGAAATTGTAAATTGGCTCTAGTGTACAGGAGAGTGCTAGAGTATGGGGTGATCGCTGGTCAGCACGGACACAGTGGGCCGAAGGGCCTGTTTTAATAAATGTGACAATAAACTAAACTGAACTGCACTTCAAATTTAGTTTGTTTAACCATGAAGTGCTGGAGTAACTCAGCAGATGAGGTAGCATTTCTGGAGAAAAGAGTTTAGTTTGGTAATACAAAGTAAATTAAATTTGACGCTGTACCTTTAAACTAAGCTCTGAAGAAGGCTCCGTAGAAGGGTCCCAACCCAAAACGTCACCTATCCTTTTTGTCCAGAGATGCGGCCTGACACGCTGTGTTACTCCACCATTTTGTGTCTAAACGTAACTAAGTTTGATGTTCAGTTCAGTTTAGTTTATTGTCACATGTACCGAGGTACAATTAAACACTAATTTCTCTGGAAAAATCATCTTCTTTTTAAAATATAGCAACAACTATTGAAGGCAGGAGAAAGGGAGAGTTAAGGGCCTGTCCCACCAGCATGCGGCGAGCGCGACCAAACGTGGTGGCTTGAGGCGTACGGCCTCGCGTGGCCGGTCCCACTTCGATCGCCGGAGGCGTATGGAGTTGCGCGGGGCTGGTCCCGGTATCGTGCGGGGCTCCGAAAAACTGACACTGTCCAAATATTCTGCTCGCCAATGGCCTGTCGGCCCGCAGCTGCATTGAGGACGTACGCAGCATCTCGACGTCGTAAGCAGCGTCTTGACGGCGTACGCCTAGCGCGTGGCATTGCGCGATGACATCACCACCCGGCGTGCCATTGCGTGATGACGTCACCGGCCAACGCCGTGCGACGTCAAAATTTACTCAGCCCGCCTCCTGCCCAGCTGATTGGTGAGTATGATGTCGGGACCAGCCCCCGCACAACTCCGTACGCCTCCGCGGTTCGAAGTGGAACCGGCCCCGCGAGGCCGTACGCCTCAAGCGACCACATTTGGTCGCGCTAGACGCATGCAAACGCATGCTGGTGGGACAGGCCCTTTACTCAGATATATGTGGAGCCTGGGGCAGCCAACTCTACAATAATACAGATGCAAACCAACCCCTGCAAACAAGGCTTTGAAAAAAAAAAATCAATAGCTCTCTAATATAAATACCTCTGGAGCCCCAGAGGTAGCAACAGAAGCAGCCAATCTGCACACACACACACACACACACACACTAGAACCAGGTTCTCCAGTTGCCATAGATACTGAGGTATCCTAGCTTCTGACATCAAACACCGAAATGTTTTTCAAAAGGAGAACTCTAATATTCAAATAGATTCAGTGTTTAAAAGCGAGACAGCGCGACATCGTTTGAAGTGCTACCTCTTCCGCTGGGACTCTTCATTATTAATGCATTGGGGAAAAAAACACAAGTTCTAAATCGTTCACCGTTTACATTTCCTGCTGAGCTTCTTTACATCCACTTAACTCATTATCGTCTGATGCAGGCACATACGCCTTGAATCAAACAAGTGTGCAGATTTAATCAAGGCCATTCTGTCCATCGTATCCATGCTGACTCATTATAGAAGCTGGGCAAAAGTTTATTTTATCGTCCGAGGTACAGTGAAAAGCTGAGCACCTAGACAATGGAACAGCATCCGTCTTCCCATCAGAACTGCCCACTCCATCAACTCTTCTAAGTCTAGACTTATGGCCCCGTCCCACGGTACGAGTTCATTCCAAGAGCTCTCCCGAGTTTAAAAAAAAAGCACAGAGAATGAACATAGCGGGTACGTCGGAGCTCGGCGACGTCTCTTAGCGGCTCGTAACGCTAATGGCAGGTACTCGGGAAGACTCGCTGACGGCAGGTAAGTGCAGGAAGACTCGTGAAGATTTTTCAACGTTGAAAAATGTCCGCGAGAGCCCCGATTACCGACGAGCGGCCGTTACCGTAAATCTCCGAGTTCGAATCAGGGCAAACTCGGGAGAGCTCTTGGAATGAACTCATACCGTGGGACAGGGCCATTAAAACCTTTCTTGAGGTCCCCTGAGGGAGCGCTGTGTGTATTTATATATGTATTGTTAATATATGTACCACTGTTTGTATAACGTTAGTACCGGCACCAATGTAAAGCTAACAATTGGTGTACAATTTTGGTCGCCTAATTATAGGAAGGATGTCAACAAAATAGAGAGAGTACAGAGGAAATTTACTAGAATGTTGCCTGGGTTCCAGCAACTAAGTTACAGAGAGAGGTTGAACAAGTTAGGTCTTTATTCTTTGGAGCGCAGAAGGTTAAGGGTGGACTTGATTGAGGTCTTTAAAATGATGAAAGGGATAGACAGAGTTGACGTGGATAAGCTTTTCCCATTGAGGGTAGGGAAGATTCAAACAAGAGGGCATGACTCGAGAATTAAGGGACAGAAGTTTAGGGGTAACATGAGGGGGAACTTCTTTACTCAGAGAGTGGTGGCTGTGTGGAATGATCTTCCAGCAGAAGTGGTGGAGGCAGGATCGATTTTAACATTTAAAAGTAAAGTGGATAGGTATGTGGACGGGAAGGGAATGGAGGGGTATGGTCTGAGTGCAGGTAGATTGGACTAGGGGAAACTAAATGGTCGGCACGGACTGGAAGGGCCGGGAAGGCCTGTTTCCGTGCTGTAATTGTTATATGGTTATATGGTTATAAAGCACTTTGGTCAACGAGAGTTGTGTTTAAATGCGCTGTAGAAATAAAAGTGACTTGTCTTGACTGATTTGACTTATCTGATGCGTGCCTTCCAGTCAGCGGAAAGACTAGACGTGATTACAACTGAGCTGTCCACGGTATATAGAAGATGGGTCTCGACCCACTCCTCCTCTCCAGAGATGCTGCCTGAGTTTCGTTAGTTTTTTGGTTTGGAGACACAGTGCGGAAACCGGCCTTGTTTCTCCATGGTCCATTTCCAGTTTTCTTTAACAAAACTATTTATAGAATAATTTAATTTACTTTACTTTAGAGGTACACCACAGAAACAGGCCCGTCGGCCCACCGAGTCCGCGCCGACCAGCGATCCCCGCACACTAACACTATCCTACACGCACTCGGGACAATTTACATTTACACCAAACCAATTAACCTACAAACTTGTACGTCTTTGGAATGTGTGAGATCACACAGAGGGTGGTGGGTGTATGGAACGAGCCGCAAGAGGAGGTAGTTGAGGCTGGGACTATCCCATCGTTTAAGAAACAGTTGGACAGGTACATGGATAGGACAGGTTTGGAGGGTTATGGACCAAGCGCAGGCAAGTGGGGCTAGTGTAGCCGGTGTGGGCGAGTTGGGCCGAAGGGCCTGTTTCCACACTGTATTACTCTTATGACTATCTTGGAGAAAACCCAAGCAGACACGGGGAGAATGTACAAACCCCGTACAGACAGCACCCGTAGTCAGGATCGAACCCGGGTCTCCGGTGCTGCATCCGCTGTAAGGCAACAACTCTACCGCTACGCTACCCAACATTTTGTGTCCATCTTCAGTGTAAACCAGCATCTGTAGTTCCTTCCTACACGTATAGAAATAAGATAAAGGGTGTAATGTGTCGTGCAAGGTCCAAGTCCAGTGAAACCCAATAGTTTGAGGGTCTCCAATGAGGTAGATGGGAGTTCTAGTTGGTGAGAGGCCGGTGCAGTTGCCTGATAGGATTCATTGGGATAAATCCCATTCCCTTGCCGTTTAAGCAAGACTGGCCAATACTGGCCAAGAAGTCTGAAGAAGGGTCCCAACCTGAACCGTCGCCGATCCATGTCCTCCAGAGATGCCGACTGCCCCCACTGAGTTACTCCTGCACTTTGAGTTCTTGGTCTATACTCACTGGACTTTAGGATAATAATTCCACTGAGACAGGAAGGTTTTGACAGGGCAGATACACGGAGCTGCCACTTCCCTTAAAACTGCATCATTTGGAATTGGAAGCCAAGTCTCTTAATAAAGGGTCAGCTGTTTATGACTTGAGTTAAGGACAAATGTCTGTAAGTGGAGGATTCTAAACATTCAGAATTCTTGTTAGAATTTGAAGATGCATTAATTTCATGCACAAAATTGCAGATTTTGAGAGAATGGCAGAAAAATAGACTTGAAGCAGTAGATATTTTGTGACATTGATAAATAGATGGGGTATACTCAACAACTGCTTTTACGTTTAGACTTTAGGAGAAACAGCATGGAAGCAGGCAAAAGACAATAGACATTAGGTGCAGGAGTAGGCCATTCGGCCCTTCGAGCCAGCACCGCCATTCAATGTGATCATAGCTGATCATCCCCAATCAGTACCCCGTTCCTGCCTTCTCCCCATATCCCCTGACTCCGCTATTTTCAAGAGCCCTATCTAGCTCTCTCTTGAAAGCATCCAGAGAACCTGCGTCCACCGCCCTCTGAGGCAGATAATTCCACACTCACCACTCTCTGTGAGAAAAAGTGTTTCCTCGTCTCCGTTCTAAATGGCTTACCCCTTATTCTTAAACTGTGGCCCCTGGTTCTGGACTCCCCCAACACCGGGAACATGTTTCCTGCCTCTAGCGTGTCCAAACCCTTAACAATCTTACTCTGCATATCTTTAATTCATTATTCTTTATCTCTCCACATCACTGTCTATATCTCTCGTTTCCCTGATCCCTGACCAGTCTGAGGAAGGGTCTCGACCCGAAACGTCGCCTATCTCCTTCGCTCCTTAGATGCTGCTGCACCCGCTGAGTTTCTCCAGCTTTTTGTGTAACCCTTAACAATCTTATATGTTTCAATGAGATCCCCTCTCATCCTTCTAAACTCCAGGGTGTACAAGCCCAGCCGCTCCATTCTCTCAGCATGTGACAGTCCCGCCAGAGTCCATGGCGACCAGCGATCACCTCAGACACTTGCGCTATCCTACACACACTAGGGACAATGTACCATTTTACTGAAGCCAAATAACCTACACGCCTGTATGTCTTTGGAGTGGGGGAGGAAACCGGAGCGCCCGGAGAAAACCCACGTAGCCATTGGGAGAATATACAAAACAGCACCTGTTATCAGGATGGAACCCAGTCTGTCGCTGTAAGGCAGCAATTCTACCACTGCAACACCGTGTCGCACATGCCTCTCGTGTCTTTCCCCAAAACTCGGCAACTGTTTACTCAATTATTCTATAATGCCACAAAAAAAGGCTTACATTATACTGTGATCCCTTATATATATTCTTGGAAACAAACTTGAAATCACAAAAGCAAGCAGAGTGCGGGCCGAAGGGCCTGTATCCATAACGTATCTCTAAACTAAACATTGAAGATGAAAGATGTCGGGAGGAACTGCAGATGCTGGGTTAAAGCAAAGGCAGACACAATAAGATGGAGGGACTCAGCGAGCCAGGCAGCATCTCGGGAGAAAAGGAATAGGTGACGTTCCGGGTCGAGACCCTTCTTCAGACTGAGAGTCAGGAGATCACAAAGAGCACTGCTGGTCAGAAAAAAATGTAAATGCTTCGTGCCTGATGACTATTTTAATCGGAAGCACCCAGTCCTATGGAAAGCTTATCTACATTAATTGCATTGAGCTGATGCTGAGCAGTTTGCAAACTACTTTGAGTTTGTTGTCTGTGAGAGGGACTATTTGACTCAAGTTGGTGAACCTATTGCTGAGTTTTTGGGGAAAGATTACATAAGTACGTGCGGCACGATGTTACAGCGATTGAGTTGCTGCCTTACAGCGCCAGACCGGGTTTGATCCTGACAATTGGTGCTGGTTGTACGTTCTCCCGAGGACCACGCGGGTTTTCTCCGGGTGCACCGGTTTCCTGCCACACTCCAAAGACACACAGGTTTGTAGGTTAATTGGCTTCAGTAAAATTGTAAATTGTCCCTAGTGTGTGTAGGACAGTGCTGGTGTACAGGGTGATTGCCGGTTGGCGCAGATTCGGTGGGCTGCAGGGGTCCGTTTCCACGCTGTATCTCGAAAGGGTTACGGGCCTGTCCCACTTGGCCGTCATTTGCGCCTCATTTATACGTCATATGCAAAATTGGTCGACGCGTCGTGACGCGTGGGGTGCGTATGCGTTGCGCATGGTGAGGCGTGGAATCGCATGCGACGGCGCGCAGTATCGCGGGCGCTCCAGGATTTCGTAAACTAAATCCTCATGCGCCACCTGCGTGACGTATCGCGAACGCACACTGACGCATTGGGTACGCACGGCGTCCCATTGTCTCACGTGTATCGAGTGGTGACGCAAGGTTACGTCACCATGCGTCAACATCCATAACCATGTGTCGCCATGCACCGCAGGGTATTCTAATGATGTCACTCGCATCAGACGGCTGTGTTGACGCGTGACGACGCGTGATTTGTGCGTGACAACCTAATTTACATATGACGTGTAAATGAGGCGCAAATGATGGCCAAGTGGGACAGGCCCTTTGAAGTCGAAAAGGAGCGTGGTGAACTAGAAATGAGCTGTCTGGAGAATCGAACCCACCTGGAGCCAAACTTGGCAGGTCTACCTGCAACACCTGGAATAACCGAGAGGTGAAGATGTTCGACTTAAAATACAATGAACGAACATTAACCATATAACCATATAACAATTACAGCACGGTAACAGGCCTTCTCGGCCCTTCCAGTCCGTGCCGACCATTTATTTTCCCCTAGTCCCATCTACCTGCACTCAGACCATACCCCTCCATTCCCTTCCCGTCCAAAAACCTATCTACTTTACTTTTAAATGTTAAAATCGATCCTGCCTCCACCACTTCTGCAGGAAGCTCATTCCACACAGCCACCACTCTCTGAGTAAAGAAGTTCCCCCTCATGTTACCCCTAAACTTCTGTCCCTTAATTCGCATGCAATGCCCTCTTGTTTGAATCTTTCCTACCCTCAATGGGAAAAGCTTATCCACGTCAACTCTGTCTATCCCTTTCATCATTTTAAAGACCTCAATCAAGTCCCCCCTTAACCTTCTGCGCTCCAAAGAATAACGACATTCACCCGGTTTCCAAACCCCAATCCTGGTCATTCATTAAGATGTCATATATTTGATGAATTTAGGATGGCACGGTGGCGCAGCGATCGAGTTGAGACCCGGGATCACACCCTGGCCTCTGCCGTTGTTAGGCGGAAACTCTATCGCTGTGCCGCCCTCGCCGCAGAACCGCAGCGGAAGCAATTCATCTGCACGCTCAAAAGAAATCTCTTCAAAAAGAAATAAATCAAAGAATTCTTATCGATTACAGTTTAATAATTGGGAAAAAACTAATATTGAAATTTTGGAAAGGTCCTACATCCCCCACAATCAAAATGTGGATCACTGGAATGTCGGAGACACTTCATCTGGAAAGATTAAGACTTGTCCTTCTGGGCAAGTTGGATCAATTCAGAGGGATATGGTCTCCATTCATTGAATATTTAAAGGGTCAAAGTGGCTCGGTGCGAGAACCTGACTGAAGCCTGAACGAAGGAATAGATGAAGATTTACACATAATAACCCATGGATATATCTCCAATGATGCATAAACCGCTTAATACTTCATTCATCTTTTTGAATTCTTTTTTTACTTTATTTTTCTCTTTTTTTTCCTATCTATATTAAAAATTAAAAATTAAAAATGCATAGAAGTACAAATTAGAAATAATTGTTAATATTAATAATATTAAGAATGTATGTGATATGTATATTCTTCCTTTGATATGTACTTACTCCTAATAAAAATATTTAACAACAAAAAAATACAAAAAATCTTAAACTTGTTTATGCAATGAAAAAAAATAACCAAAGGATTGCACCAATCTTTTATTCTGCCTCTGGGGCTAATTCCTGAATTCAGTTTTGTCCGGTGAAAAGTAAACTGACAAATCGTACATAAGTTAATGCCGTACCTTTCAGCACAGTTTTTTTTTTAAATCTTCCTGCGTGATCAAATTTAAGAAAGGGAATAAAACATGAAATGAAAAGGAAGCATTGGTGATAGGATGTTCTTTGGGATTTGGCAAATTTGGAACTCCAACCACCAAGGATCAGGCTTTGCAGCTTGCACGGCTATCAAAGCTTAATTACTTGAGCAAAAAATAGGAGATTAATGAATCTACTTTGTGTGACCTTTCTCGAACGAGGAGATGAAGGACCCCACTGTGGTCTTTGCCAATTGTGGGTAATACCGGTTCCCTCAATAAATGTGAGCACAGAGTAAATCTGCAGTGCATCTGTATTCCTCAGAGTTTGGAAGAATGAAGGGTGACCTTATTTAAACATACAAGAGCCCAAGGGTCCATCTTGAATAGATCAGATGTGAGAGAGTAACGAACAAGGAGATATGTTTTAAAATAAGGGGATGGTCATTTAAACTGAGGTGTAGAACATGCAATATAACACTGTACAACGCATTAAAAGGCCCTTTTGCATCTATCTTCGGTTTAAACCTGCATCTGCAGTTCTTTCCTACGCATGAAAAGACCCTTCGGCCCAACATGTCTGTGCTGAACGTGCAGCCATGATAAAGAAACCTCACCCTCCTCATACCCGTCCATTCCCTGCATATCCATGTCCTTGTCCAAGCGCCTCTTAAACCCCACTATCATATCTGCCTCCACCACCATTTCTGGCAGCGTGTTCCAGGCACCCTCCATCTTGTGGAAGGCGACTCCGGATTGTCAAAGCTGCCACAGCCAGGCATAAAAACAGTTTTTATCCACGAGTAGTTGCTCTACTCAACAGCCAAAAATCTGTAGCCTCCCTTTGATCTGGTATTTTGTTGGTTCACATGCTTGATCAATGGTGTTTTATAATTAATGTTTTATAATTATTAATGTTTAGTGTTTTCCGAGTCATCCGTAACTGTCACTGTATGTCATGTTGTTACTTGTGGGCGGAGCACCAAGGCAAATTCCTTGTATGTGAATACTTGACCAATAAACTTACTTGCTTACTTATTTACTTTAAAAAAACCCTTGCCCTGCATATCTCCATTAAGCTTTGCCCCTTGTCTCTGTACACTGTTGTCTGCTAGCACGCAGCAAACGTTTTTCACCGTACCTTGGTACACGTGACAATAAACTAGACTCAAACTCTTTTTCCACCATGAGGAAAAAGGTTCTGACTGTTTATCCCATCAATGTCCCTCATAATTGTACGTACATCCATCAGGCCTCCCCTCAACCTCCGGCATTTGCAATTTCTTCTCCGAATGTAGTGAATCTCTGCATTCCCTGCCTCAGAGGGAAATTGAGACTAGATTATAGACTATAGGTGCAGGAGTAGGCCATTCAGCCCTTCGAGCCAGCACCACCATTCAATGTGATAGACAATAGACAGTAGACAATAGGTGCAGTAGTAGGCCATTCGGCCCTTAGAGCCAGCACTGCCATTCAATGTGATAGACAAATGACAATAGACAATAGGTGCAGGAGTAGGCCATTCGGCCCTTCGAGCCAGCACTGCCATTCGATGTGATGGACAATAGACAATAGGTGCAGGAGTAGGCCATTCGGCCCTTCGAGCCAGCACCGCCATTCAATGTGATCATGGCTGATCGTCCCCAACCTGCCTTCTCCCCATATCCCCTGACTCCGCTATCTTTAAGAGCCCTATCGAGCTCTCTCTTGAAAGCATCCAGAGAACCGGCCTCCACCGCCCTCTGAGGCAGAGAATTCCACAGACCCACAACTCTCTGATGAGTTTCCTCATCTCCGTTCCAAATGGCTTACCCCTTGTTCTTAAACTGTGGCCCCTGGTTCTGGACTCCCCCAACATCGGGAACTTGTTTCCTGCCTTTAACGTGTCCAAAACTGTAATAATGTTACACGTTTCAATAAGATCCCCTCTCATCCTTCTAAACTCCAGAGTTTACAAGCCCAGCCTCTCCATTCTCTCCGCAGTAACTAAATTTAAGGTTGGAGAAAGATAAACACGTGAAAGATAGAGGGGTTGAAGGCCGTGGGGAGCTGCTACAGAGGAGCATAGAGGCCACTGCAGGTCAACCTTAATCTTATTGAATGGTGGGAGAGACCTGGTGATTAACCTCTGCTCCCATTTCCTTGTGCTCCTTTTGAGTGTTATTGGCTGCAGTTTTGCTTGGACTTTTGAGATACAACATGGAAACGAGCCCTTCGCACTGACCAGCGATCCCCGCACACTAGCACTATCCTACACACACTGGGGACAAATTGCAATTTTACTGAAGCCAATTAAACTACAAACCTGCACGTCTTTGGAGTGTGGGAGGAACCCGGAGCACCCGGGAAACCCACGCAGGTCACGGGGAGTACGTACAAACTCCGCACAGACAGCACCCGTAGTCAGGATCGAACCCGGGTCTCTGGCGCTGTGAGGCAGCAACTCTACCGCTGCGCCACCGTGCCGTGAGTTTGAACATTTCCCCTCCCGTAGTGTTAGTGTCATTAAATAAATGCCCCGTCTTCCCTCAGGCAAAGGCACCAAGTGCTGGAGTAACTCGGCGGGTCAGGAAGATATCTTGATCAATGCCTATATCAAAAATGACCTCTCTGCCTCTTGCTACTCTGTTTTCTTGCGAGTCTCACCTTATTGCACTGCTCGGCACATTGTCCAACCTTCTGAGAAGCGAATTTGTTGAATGTAATTTGGCTGTTCACCTCAAGCCTTTCCCTGGTAATAGCTTGTCATTTTATGCACGTTTTATAATCTTGAAAACTGACTTAATTCCTAGTACATGAGATCCAATTCCACGAGCTGTCCTCCTTTCATCTTTTAATGTTTGCACTGCTTCAGTTAAGGGCCTGTCCCACTTAGGCGATTTTTTAAGCGATTAGGCTGTCGCCACATGGCCGCCGGGGTCACCTGTATGGTCGTGAGTCGTCTCCTCAAAGTTATAGCGTCTTTCTGGTTGCCACTGGATTTTGAAAAGTTCAAGACCTTCAGCAACAGTCGGCAACCGTGGGCTTGTCGCAGCTTGTCTTAGGTAGATTGTCGACAGGTGACGTAGGTTGTCGCCGGTTCTGAATTCCATTGTCGTATACGCCAGCAGTCGTCTAAAAAAATTGCCTAAGTGGGAGAGGCCCTTTGGTCCAGTCGCCGGTTTTTCAGCGACCTGCTACGACCGTCACAGTCACCGGCAGTCGCCTAAAAATATCGCCAAGTGGGGCAGGCCATTTATTCTTCTCTAGGACCTTCAAAGCCAAGGTTGCAGTTGCAGTTTAGTTTATCGTCACGAGTACCGAGGTACAGTGAAAAGCTTTTGCTGCGTGCTGTTCAGTCGGTGTAAAGACAAGACATGATTGCAATCGAGCCGTCCACAGTGCACAGATATTTGATGAGGGGATATCACAGTCAAAGTAAGAAATGTTGCTGTAGGTGTGGAGATTTAAGAGTGTGGAGCGATTGTCACATGTGTTTGTGGATCTGCTTCTGTGACTGGCACGCAGATAGCTGCCTGGGCTGGGCGCCAAATCTTGGAATCTCTTTCCAATAGCCCGAGTGGATGATGGGTGCAAGCCCTTCGGCCCAAGTCATCCATGCTGACCAAGGTGCCCAAACCCATTCTCCTGAATAAAGCTCCAGCTTGTTCAACCTCTGTCTGTCGCCCAGTCCCTTATCCTCTCAACATCCTGGTAATTCTGGCACAATAAAAATAGTGTTGTGGTTAATGGCGAGGTAAATAGTCGCTGGCAACAGGATGGCATTAACATGAGGATAAAATGAGCAAAGCCAACCTCAGTATCGGAACAACCACTAGTGTTGGCTAATCACACAAAAACCCCCAATATATTCACCTACGCTCATTGAGTGACTCTTCTTGCTGTCTGCTTCTTAAAGGGGCTGTCCCACTCGGGCGACCTAATCCGCGAGTTCTGGCGAGTTTGCCCTCGACTCATACTCGCAGCATGTTCGATACAAGCTCGTCGGAGGTCGTTGTAACTCTCCTTCATGCTCGAGAGTGGTCTCCGCGTACTCGAGGCCTCAGCTAGGTCGTGCCGATTTTTTCAATATGTTGAAAAATGCCCGCGAGTAAAAAAAGGTCGCCGTGGAAAAAATCGATAATTTCTTTACTTGTGGGTTTAGTCGAAGTAGGTCGTGGTAGGTCGGCATGTTAGTCGTAGGTAATCGATGGTAGTCGAAGGTAATCAAAGCTAGTCAAAGGCAGTCTTCATCATAGTCGAAGGGAGGTCGAAGGGAGGTCGAAGGTGGTCGTCTTCACTCTCCACTATTCGGTGTCCAATTTTCCCGAAGTTAGTCGTAGCTAGTCGTAGCTGATCAAAGCTAGTCTTCAACATAGTCGAAGGAGGTGGAAGGAGGTCTTCTACATAGTCAAAGGAGGTCTTGGACATGACATTTTTTTTAACTCTTCAAAACTCGCCAATTTGGTCGCCTAAGTGGGACAGCCCCTTAAGCCTCTTTAGCCAAAGCATATAGTTTTATATAGTCAGAAATGGTTCAAAAGTGATAGGAGCAGAATTAGGCCATTCGGCCCATCATGTCTACTCTGCCATTCCATCATGGCTGGCCAATCTTTCTCTCTCAACCCCATTCTCCGAGCTTCTCCCCACAACCCCTGACACCCGTACTAATCAGCCGTAAAAATGGCTTGGGTTTACCACAGTCATGTGCATCGAGGTACAGTGAAAAGCTTTGCTCTGCATTTCTACCCAATCAAACCGGATAATACAAATTTGATAGACACAAAATGGTGGAGTACCTCAGCGGGACAGGCAGCAGGGGAGCCTGGAGAAAAGGAATAGGTGGCATTTCATTTTTTTCCATAGCAAGCAAGCAGGCAGGTTTATTTACACTGCACATTTCAGCAATTAGGCAATTCAAAGCCCTTTACACAAAGCATTAACGAGCAATTAAAAACAGTCATTAAAAAGAATAGAAAATAAAAACAAGCTCAAATAGAATAAGACAAGTATAAAATAAAAGAATATATGTTACTGTGTAGTGTAACAAATGAATAATTATTTAATTTCATTAAAGGCTGCGTCAAACAGAAAAGTCTTCAGCCCCGATTTACTGAGACTGGGAGCAGACCTGCATTTTTCTGGAAGTTTGGTCCATATATGTGGTACATAAAACCTAAACGCTGCTTCTCCATGTTTAGTTCGTGGCAAGAAAGCAGGCTTGTACACTCTGGAGTATAGAAGGTGAGAGGAGATCTCATTGAAACATAAGATTGTTAAGGGCTTGGACACGCTAGAGGCAGGAAACATGTTCCCGATGTTAGGGGAGTCCAGAACCAGGGGCCACAGTTTAAGATTAAGGAGTGAGCCATTTAGAACGGAGACGAGGAAACACTTTTTCTCACAGAGAGCGGTGAGTCTGTGGAATTCTCTGCCTCAGAGGGCGGTGGAGGCTTTCAAGCGAGAGCTAGCTGGGCTCTTAAAAAATGACAGAGTCAGGGAATATGGGGAGAAGGCAGGAACGGGGATGATCAGCCATGATCACATTGAATGGCGGTGCTGGCTCGAAGGGCCGAATGGCCTACTCCTGCACCTATTGTCTATTGTCTGCCTCAGACGACCTGGTAGTCATACCTCTAGTTTCCCTCTCCCCTTAAACTCGGTCTGTAGAAGGGTCTCGACCCAAAACGTCACCCCTTCTTTCTCTCCATTGATGCTGCCTGACCCGCTGAGTTACTCCAGCATTTTGTGTCGATCTTCGGTGTGAACCAGCATCCGCAGTTCCTGACTGCAGTTAATAATACAACATGAATGCAAACACAGGTGCGTAAGGTACAACGGAGAGAAAGATACCAGAGTGCGGAATATAATTTCTCAATGTTGCAGCGTAACAGTTCCCGAAATTAAGCTCAATTTCCACAAAATGGAAGTACGGGAAAAATGGGACTGTAACCTTAGCTTATTTAGAGATTTCACTAGAAGTTGACTAGAAAATTGCATGTAGATAGGGTGGTAAAGAAAGCTTTTGGTGTGCTGGCCTTTATAAATCAGAGCATTGAATATAGGAGTAGGGAAGTAATGTTAAAATTGTACAAGGCATTGGTGAGACCAATTCTGGAGTATGGTGTACAATTTTGGTCGCCTAATTATAGGAAGGATGTCAACAAAATAGAGAGTACAGAGGAGATTTACTAGAATGTTGCCTGGGTTCCAGCAACTAAGTTACAGAGAAAGGTTGAACAAGTTAGGTCTTTATTCTTTGGAGCGCAGAAGGTTAAGGGGGGACTTGATTGAGGTCTTTAAAATGATGAAAGGGATAGACAGAGTTGACGTGGATAAGCTTTCCCATTGAGGGTAGGGAAGATTCAAACAAGAGGGCATGACATGAGAATTAAGGGACAGAAGTTTAGGGGTAACATGAGGGGGAACTTCTTTACCCAGAGAGTGGTGGCTGTGTGGAATGATCTTCCTGCAGAAGTGGTGGAGGCAGGATCGATTTTAACATTTAAAAGTAAAGTGGATAGGTATATGGACGGGAAGGGAATGGAGGGGTATGGTCTGAGTGCAGGTAGATGGGACTAGGGGAAAATAAATGGTCGGCACGGACTGGAAGGGCCGAGAAGGCCTGTTTCCATGATGTAATTGTTATATGGTTATATGGTTATAAGTTAGAGAAACAGCGTGGAAACAGGCCCTTCGGCCCACCGAGCTCGTGCCGTTCAGCGATCCCCGTACACTAGCACTATCCTACACACACACACTGGGGACAATTTACAATTCCCAGAATCCGATTAACCTACAAACCTGCACGCCTTTGGAGTGCGGGAGGGAACCGGAGCACCCGGAGAAAACCCGCGCGTCACAGGGAGAACGTACAAACTCCGTACGGACAGCACCCGTAGTCAGGATCGAACCCGGGTCTCGGGCGCTGTGAGGCAGCGAGTCCACCGCTGCTGAACACTCTGTTACCTTAATGCTGTTTTCTGTGGTGTCAATATGGGGGAAACTGGTGCACGAAGAACTACCTCTGCACTTCATTTCCTACACATTTTACCTGCTCCAAAGCGAAATCTCCTCAAGGTGGTCTGACTTTGAAGAAGTTCTCCCCCTCTCTCTGACGAGAGTTCAGTAACATTTTCTGTCGCTGCTCCCCTCTGCGATTCCTCCTGTTCTCCAGTTCTTGTTTTCACACCTAATCCTTCCATACCTCTCATTTCCCCCTCCCCCGGGTCTGAAGAAGGGGCTCAACCCAAAGCGTCACCCATTCCTTCTGTCCAGAGATGCTGCCTGTCCCGCTGAGTTATTCCAGTACACACACAGAAATAAGCAAAGAAAGTGCAATAAGCTATTAAAGTTCAGATTTGTGTTTGAATTGAGTTTAATAGTCTGATGGCTATGGGGAAGAAGCTGTCCCTGAACCTGGATGTTGCAGATTTCAGGCTCCTGTACCTTCCACCTGAAGGCAGCGGAGAGATGAGTGAGTGTCCAGGATGGCGTGGGTCCTTGGTGATGCTGCCAGCCTTTTATTAGAGCTACCCTTCTTTTTGCAGGCCACACACTTCTGCTTCTGTCCGATCTTAAGGGGTTGGACAAGCTAGATGCTGGAAGATTGTTCCCGATGTTGGGGGAGTCCAGAACAAGGGGTCACAGTCTAAGGATAAGGGGGAATTCCTTTAGGACCGAGATGAGGAAAACATTCTTTACACAGAGAGTGGTGAGTCTCTGGAATTCTCTGCCACAGAAGGTCGTTGAGGCCAGTTCATTGGCTATATTTAAGAGGGCGTTAGATGTGGCACTTGTGGCTAAAGGGATCAGGGGGTATGGAGAGAAGGCAGGTACGGGATACTGAGTTGGATGATCAGCCATGATCACATTGAATGGCTGTGCAGGCTCGAAGGGCCGAATGGCCTACTCCTACACCTATTTTTCTATGTTTCTATGATCTACCTTCGGGGACTTGAGGCGTGGAGGAAGGAACTGCGGGTGCTGGTTTAAACTGGGGGTTGGACCACACCTACCTGGGAACTTCTCATGGATTGCGATCCATGCGGTGAAAGAACGAAACTACACACGCAGCTCCGCCACTTTTTGAGCTTCGAGAAGAATACCAGCGACACAAACGAAACAAGGAAGGAGAGAGGAGTACACCGGGAACGAGGGGCTGTAATACAGGATATCATGCTGTTTGCTAAAGGAACGTCTTAACCAAAGGGAATCTCCGAGTTCTTAAGTCAATGACACTTTGTTGATTTGTATGCACGGCTTGTCTGCGCGCAGGATAATGTATCAATTTTTAATAAGACATTTCCATTACAGTTGACACAATGAATCTCCAAAGGTGTTTTCAAGGAGGGTTGAGCCATCAATTCCTACAGCTTCATGTGCTTTGAAACAGAATAAAACATTGGATTATAAATATAACAAGAGGATTTCCAGCTTCAAAATGAATACCGAACGCTTGTTGGATGGTGCGATGCCCTGAGGCTGAGTTGGAGGCTAGATTTCTTGGATCGCAGTGGCGCAGCGGTAGAGTTGCTGCCTTTACAGCGCACGAGACCCGGGTTCGAACCTTGTCTATGGGTGCTGTCTGTACGGAGTCCGCACGTTCTCCCCGTGACCGCTCCGGGTGCTCCGGTTTCCATTCACACTCCAAAGGCGTGCAGGTGTGTGCGTTAATTGGCTTCTGTAAATTGCCCCTCGTGTGCCGGCTATGAAACTGGACAATGTGGAAGGGGTGATATTTGGTCGGCGCAGACTCGGTGGGCGAAGGGGCCGGTTTCTGCACTGCATCTCGAAATTAAACTAGAAGAGCACTGCGTATTGGTCTGATGCTTTCAGCTTAGTTTAGATGAGGAATACAGCGCGGAAACAGGCCCTTCAGCCCACCTAGTCCACGCTGACCAGCGACCCCCACACACTAACACTTTCCGACACGCGCTCGGGACAATTTATCAACAAACCAAGCCAATTAACCTACAAACCTGTAGGTCTTCATAGCGAGATGTATCTATATCTATTTAAACAAACTCTGTACAGACAGCACCCGCAGTCAGGATCAAGTATTGGCCAAGTATTCACATACAAGGAATGTGCCTTGGTGCTCCGCCCACAAGTAACAACATGACATACAGTGACAGTCTCAAACCCGGGTCTCTGGCGCGGTAAGGCAGCAACTCTACCGCTGCGTCACCGTGCCGTCCCAAGTATGTCGGGAGTGTGTGGAACTAGTGTGTGAACGGGTGATCGATGGTTGGCGATCGACGGGCCGAAAGGCCTGTATCCATGCTAGATCTCTAAACCAAACTCTTAACAAACGTTTGACTGGCTTCTCACTTGCCTGGCCTTTTCTCTCGGGTATGTTTACTGTGTGTGACCCACTGTCTGGGTGGCCTTGGTTGTGGAGCTGGTTTCAGTGGGAAGTAAATTAAAATCGTAAAGCAGTCTGCAAAATGGAGACAATACCTCTCCTGTTGTGTGTACTGTACTTGGATTGAACAAGTTTAATAAAAAATTGCCAACACTGGCAGCGGATGATGTGGATGTGGGCGTATTTTATAGCTGTTAGTAAACAGTGCCATGTGGAGCAAGTGAAGTGAAATTAATCCGGCACAGTGGCGCAGCGGTAGAGTTAGTGCCTCACAGCCCCGGAGAACCGGGTTCGATCCTGACTACGGGTGCTGTCTGTACGGAGTTTGCACGTTCTCCCCGTGACCTGCGTGGGTTTTCTCCAAGATCTTCGGTTTCCTCCCACAGTCCAAAGGCGTACAGGTTTGTAGGTTAATTGGCTTGGTGTAAATGTAAATTGTCCTTAGTGTGTGTTGGGTGGTGTTAATGTGCGGAGATCGTTGGTCTGTACAGACTCGGTGGGCCGAAGGGCCTGCTTCTGCGCTGTATCTCTAAATTAAAGTAAACTGAATTATTCTAATTATTCTAAATTATTCTAAACTATTCGATAAATAGTTTCATTAAAGAAAACTGGAAAGGAACCATGAAGGAACAAGGAACTGCAGATGCTGCTGAATACACAAAAATACACAACTGCTGGAGTAACTCAGCAGGTCAGGCAACCTGAAGAAGGGTCTCGACACAAAACGTCACCTGTCCACATTCTCCACAGATGCTGCCTGACCCGCTGAGTTACTGCAGCACTCTGTGAAACGTCACCTATCCATGTTCTCCACAGATGCTGCCTGACCCGCTGAGTTACTCCGGCACTTTGTGTCCTATTCTGCAAATAAACCAGGGTAATAATAAAGGTAGGATAATTTCTTTAGAAAATTCTAAATGATTAATTATGTACGTGTGGGAAATTGATTAATAGAACAAATATCTGGTCTTCAAATGCAGCCAGAGAAAATATTTTGAATAGTAATCGCTGAACTCATTGTGATTTTGTCCCGTTTAGAGATACAGCAGAAAATCTCCAGATTTTGAGATACATCAGAAACAGGCCGCATGGCCCACCAAGTCCGCGCCGACCAGCGATCCCCGCACACGCACACACTAGGGACAATTTTACCAAAGCCAATTAGCTTACAAACCTGTACGTCTTTGGAGTGCGGGAGCAAACCGGAGCACCCGGAGAAAACCCCCGCAGGTCACGGGGAAAACGTGCAAACTCCGTACAGACAGCACCCGCAGTCGGGATCGAACCCGGGTCTCTGGCGCTGTTTTGCTGGACACACCACAGAAGATACTTCACACAGGAAAGCCGAATTACATTTTCCGACATACGCAGCTCAAAATAACAGTGACAAAGTGGTTCTTTAAAATAAAAGGATCAGATTTCCTGCAGTGTTTGTCAGGTCTGGTCTTGACAGTTTGGTTCCTGAGGGCAAGGAAAGCCAGTGCAAGGTGCTGTCAGCTGTTAGCCTACATATTTTAAGCTCAGTAGCGTAACGACATGTAATAAAAAGGCACAAGTGCGTCTTGCCAAATGCAAGACTTAAGCGGGAACGTCGGCACTGCGTCCTGAAATGTGCACACGCGTTTTCTACGGACTTTTCCCAACACTTTAAAATATTCTTAAAATATTGTCTGTGCTTCTCTGTGCGGCGTTTGTACCTTCTCCCCGTGACCGCGTGGGTTTTCTCCGACATCTTCGGTTGAATCCCACACCCCAAAGACGTCCAGGTTGGTGGGTTAATTGGCTTGGTACAAATGTAAATTGTCCCTATTGTGTGTAGGATAGCCTCAGTGCGCGGGGATCGCTGGCGGTGTGGACTTGATGGGCCGAAGGGGCCTGTTTCTGCGTTGTGTCTCTGAACTAAACTGAACTAAATGACATTAAAACGATAAACAGAAGTCAGCTTGTATTCCAAAAACAAAAATCAGATCCTTAGTTTGGCCACTCTGCCGGGGAATGATGCCGTGCCGATACTTCATACGCTCCAGGAGCAGAATGAGGCCGTTCGGCCCATCAAGTCTACTCCGCCATTCAATCATAGCCCCTCCATCTCCCCCTCTCAACCCCATTCTCCTGCCTTCTCCCCATAACCCCATAACACAACAAAGAGGGTAATAAAGAGGAACTATCTGTCTCTGGGTTCTCTGAACTACCCTCCTGAACTACTATCTACCTTATTGTTAACCCTTCAACTATCTTTGATCGGACTTTACTGGTTTTAGAAACACAGAAACATAGAAAAATAGGTGCAGGAGTAGGCCATTCGGCCCTTCGAGCCTGCACTGCCATTCAATGTGATCATGGCTGATCATCCAACTCAGTATCCCGTACCTGCCTTCTCTCCATACCCACTGATCCCTTTAGCCACAAGTGCCACATCTAACGCCCTCTTGAATATAGCCAATTAACTGGCCTCAACTACCTTCTGTGGCAGAGAATTCCAGAGACTCACCACTCTCTGTGTAAAGAATGTTTTCCTCATTTCGATCCTAAAGGGATTCCCCCTTATCCTTAGACTGTGACCCCTTGTTGTGGACTGCTCCAACATCGGGAACAATCTTCCAGCATCTAGCTTGTCCAACCCCTTAAGAATTTTGTAAGTTTCTATAAGATCCCCCCTCAATCTTCTAAATTCCAGCGAGTACAAGCCGAGTCTATCCAATCTTTCCTCATATGAAAGTCCTGACATCCCAGGGATCAGTCTGGTGTCAGTCTTTTATCTTGTACAAAACATTATTCCCTGATCATGTATCTGTACACTGTGAATGGCTCGATTGAAATCATGTCAAAAGGTCATAGGTAATAAGAGCAGAATTAGGCCATTCGGCCCATCAAGTCTATTCCGCCATTCAATCACGGCTGATCTATCTCTCCCTCCTAACCCCATTCTCCTGCCTTCTCCCCATAACCCTTGACACCCGCACTAAACAAGATTCTACCCACCTCTGCTTTAATCCATCTGTATTCACATTCATGCCAAGCCGTCTGTGGCAAAGAATTCCATAGATTCACTACCCTCTGACTAAAGAAATTAAACGGCCGCGGGACTTACCATCGCCCGCCGGGGGCTTTAACATCGGGAGCCCCAGTCTCCTCGACGCTGCAGTTGGACTGCTGGACCACGGGAGAAGAACAAATGGAGGAGATAAGACTTTTGCCTTCCATCACAGTGAGGAGGTGTCGGAGATCCACTTGTGATGGATGTTTGTGTAAACTGTGTTAAGTGTGTGTCTTGGTTTTTTTTTGTAATGTCAAGACTGTGGGAATGAAATTTCGTTCAAACCTTGTCTGTTTGAATGACAATGAAAGGCATTCTATATTCCATCCTATTCTCATCTCCTTCCTAAAGGTACGACCTTTAACTCTGAGGCTACGACCTCTAGTCCTAGCCTCTCCCATTAGTGCAAACATCCTCTCCACATCACGTTTTGTCGTTCCGCGGGCTGGTTGGCACGCAACAAAAGCTTTTCACCGTACCTCGGCGCACGTGAGAATAATCTAAACTGAACTGAGCGGAAGGTCGGAAGAAATAGACAAACAGGCATTTTGCAGCACATATTACACCCGTGGAACGAAAATAATATCGTTTTAAAATGGCTTAAAATCATGGAAGCGTTAAATTTATCCAACTCTTGAGACTGTTTTCACTCTGAGCAAAAATCGCTTGAATATGACAATTTAACTAATGTGCCAATTGCTAATCCTATGGGCAGACATCTCTGTCATCACCTTGTGTTAGCCAGAGATAAAGTGCATCTACTTTCATCACAAATTCGATAAGCCCCACCGCACAGTTCCACCGATCAATTCAGCTGAAATAATTTATCTGAAGTCTACCTTTACAGCCATTACCGTAGCTTAATACACTGTAGGCTGGTTCCATCACTAGCGAACGGTCACCTAATGATTACAAAAGCACAGGAATTCAGAAGGCATGCAAGGTTTTTGCAAATTCCATGCAGGAAAAGGAACTGCAGATGCTGGTTTAAACTGAAGATAGACAAAAGACAATAGACAATAGGTGCAGGAGTAGGCCATTCGGCCCTTCGAGCCAGCACCGCCATTCAATGTGATCATGGCTGATCATCCCCAATCAGTACCCCGCTCCTGCCTTCTCCCCATATCCCCTGACTCCGCTATCTTTAAGAGCCCTATCCAGCTCTCTCTTGAAAGCATCCAGAGAACCTGCCTCCAACGCCCTCTGAGGCAGAGAATTCCACATACTCACAACTCTCTGTGAGAAAAGGGTTACACAAAAAGCTGGAGAAACTCAGCGGGTGCAGCAGCATCTAAGGAGCGAAGGAGATAGGCGACGTTTCGGGTCGAGAAAAAGTGTTTCCTCGTCTCCGTTCTAAATGGCTTACCCCTTATTCTTAAAATGCTGAAATAACTCAGCGGGACTGGCAGCATCTCTGGAGAGAAGGAATAGGCGACGTTTCGGGTCGAGACCCTCCATCAGACTCGGAAGGGTCTCGACCCGAAACGTCACCTGTTCCTTATCTCCAGTGTCTAGAGTCGTATAAATATGTTACAAGCCCAGCTCAGTTGAGTAGAGGATTTTGGTCCTTGTACAATCTTATTTACATGGAGGCAACTGTCAGAGCAATAGATCACTTTAAGGTCAGTTTTCTTGGTACTGATTGTCAACCAGGGCTGCCAACTTTTTCACTCCCAAATAAGGGACAAACGGTAAAATTAAGGGATAAATTCCCGACGGCAATTCGTTGACCGACTCGGCCGTGGCTGGGTAAATTATGAGTTGGCCCGGGTGCTGGACTGCACACAAAGCCCAGCCGGCGGGCCAGCTGAGGAGTTTTGGCCAAAGTCCGGCGTCCCATCCAACTCATGAACCGATGATCGGCCATGGGAAGGAATGATGGTGGTGTTGGCGGTAAGCGAAGGTCCGAAGGTCGGACAGCTGGCCGGGCTGTCGACCGACGGGGCCACGGGCGAGGCGCTGCTGCTGCTGCTGCACTCCATGGGCTGCACTACGTCGGGACGGGTGAGGCGGGGCCGGACGCGGCGCTCCGACCCGACAGTCCCCTCGACCCGAGTAGTAGCGGTCAAATACGGGACGAGGGCGGTCCCGTACGGGACAAACCAATATACGGGAATCCCCGGCTAATACGGGACAGTTGGCAACCCTAAGCAGGCCCCATACTGACCTTTCTGCCCCGGGCCTCCTCCACTGTCAGAGTGAGGCCCAGCACAAATTGGAGGAACAGCACCTCATATTTACGCTTACAACCAAGTGGTATGAATTTAACTTCTCTAACTTCAAGTAACCCTTGGTTTTCCCCTCTCCCCATCCCTCCCCCACCCCCAGTTCTCTGACTAGTTTCACTGTGCTTCTAATTCATTTTACTGATCGTATACCTTCTTGTCACCTTCCGCTCAGCCAACAATGAACCGCTCTAGGGTTACACAAAAAGCTGGAGAAACTCAGCGGGTGCAGCAGCATCTAAGGAGCGAAGGAGATAGGCGACGTTTCGGGTCGAGACCCTTCTTCAGACTGGGGCCCAGCACAAATTGGAGGGACAGCACCTCATATTTACGCTTACAACCAAGTGGTACGAATTTAACTTTCTCCAGCATCTGCAGTTCCTTCTTTAACAATTTGTCTACTCCACTGCGATATCTCCTCAAGGTATGCCTACTTTGAAGAAGTTCTCCTCCCTACGAAGACAGTTTCACAACCTCCTCTCTAACTGCCCAGTCTGAAGAAGGGTCTCGACCCGAAACGTCGTCTATCTCCTTCGCTCCTTAGATGCTGCTGCACCCGCTGAGTTTCTCCAGCTTTTTGTGTAACCCTCGATTCTCCAGCATCTGCAGTTCCTTCTTTAACAATGAACCGCTCTACATTTCCTTGATCATCTTCTGCTTTGATCTATCGTTTTCTCACCTTACCCTTCCACATCTCTAGACTCCCTCTCCCTTGACTTTCAGTCTGAAGAAGGGTCTGGACCTGAAACGTCACCTATTCCTTTCCTCCAGAGATGCTGCCTGTCCCGCTGAGTTACTCCAGTTTATTGCATCTATCTTTGGTTTAAACCGGCATTAGCAGTCAGTTTAGTTTAGAGACCCAGCGCGGTAACAGGCCCTTCGGCCCACAGAGTCTATGCTGTGACCAGCAATCTCCGCATGTTAACACCTTCCTATACACACTAGGGACACTTTGCACTTATACCAAGCCAATTAACCTACAAACCTGTACGTCTTTGGAGTGTGGGAGGAAACCAAAGATCTCGGAGAAAACCCACGAGGTCACGGGGGGAAGGTGGAACATTCCTGGGATGTCAGGACTTTCATATGAGGAAAGATTGGATAGACCCGGCTTGTACTCGCTGGAATTTAGAAGATTGAGGGGGGATCTTATAGAAACTTACAAAATTCTTAAGGGGTTGGACAAGCTAGATGCTGGAAGATTGTTCCCGATGTTGGGGGAGTCCAGAACAAGGGGTCACAGTCTAAGGATAGGGGGGAATTCCTTTAGGACCGAGATGAGGAAAACATTCTTTACACAGAGAGTGGTGAGTCTCTGGAATTCTCTGCCACAGAAGGTAGTTGAGGCCAGTTCATTGGCTATATTTAAGAGGGCGTTAGATGTGGCACTTGTGGCTAAAGGGATCAGTGGGTATGGAGAGAAGGCAGGTACGGGATACTGAGTTGGATGATCAGCCATGATCACATTGAATGGTGGTGCAGGCTCGAAGGGCCGAATAGCCTACTCCTGCACCTATTTTTCTATGTTTCTAACATACAAACTCCACACCGAAAGCACCTGTGGCCAGGATCGAACCCGCATCCCCCGCGCTCCAAGCCGCTGTAAGGCAGCAACTCTACCAACGCACCACCAAGCCGCCCCTACACTCTCTGTAACACACTGCAAGCTCATGCAACAGTTAAATGGATCTGTAGCAAAGTAGAATGGCTCGGGAAATGATAAACATTTGAGAAATGCCGTCAGAACTTGCCGAATCACTGAATCTCAGTTGTCAAGTCCAAAGAAACAGCAGAGTTTCTTGTGTCACGAATACTATAAGGCACGAATGAAATAAAGGCCAAACCTGATGCCACGCAGGAGGATTGTATTGTATTCAATGCACCTCACCGAAATGCTGAAATCAACCAATCGATCACCTTGCACTGCAGTCACTGCAGGCAGCCAGCCATTTTGAACACAAATAGCAATGAAACAGACAAGAGAAGCAAGGTTTTATATTTAAATTGGACTGTTAAAGGAAATACCAGCTGCATTTTTGTTCCTTTTCCACAAATCACGGGATGTGTATCCAACTCGCATTATAGATATAAATGTATTGAATTTATAAATTGGCCACATATTTTTTGCGTGTATGATGTTTACAGGCCTGTTTGTCAAGAGTCAAGAGTGATTTATTATCATATGAAGTAAAATGGAACAATGAAATTCTTCCTTGTAGTAGCAGGACATGTCTGTAAACAACGTACTCGATAGATGATACGAAAAAACTTTTTTTTTTTAATAATTAAAAAAATATTATAAAACAGGGCTTTATAAAATATTATCAAAAGCCCGGAGTCCACAGTGAGAAGAAGGGGATGGGTGTTGGCATGGACTCGATGGGCCGAAGGGCCTGTTTCCACGCTGTATCTCTAAATTAAATGAACTAAAAGGAGAGGTAACATCATCATCAAAGTGCGGAGTAAAGCAGCAAATCAAACCGTGTCGGGAGCGTAGAACAATACGATGAGCCTGCTCATTCGACAAATCAATGATATCAGATCTACCACCCATCCAGTTTCCTCCGATCTGCTGTCAGGCAACTGAATCATCCTACCACAACCAGAGAGCAGCCTCAAACTATTATCTACCTCATTTTGTGACTCTCGGACTATCCTTGATTGGACTTTGCTGGCTTTACCTTGCTCTAAACGTTATCCCCTTGATCATGTATCTGTACACCGTAAACAGCTCGATTGTGATCGTGTGTTGTCTTTCCGCTGGCTGGTTAGCACGCAACAACAGCTTTTCACTGTACCTCGGTACACGTGACAGTAAACTAAGCTGAACTGAACTGAACCTAGAGCAGTGTGAACTGAAAGAAGCCGGATCCCGACTGTGAAGATGATTTCACATCTCATCCTTTTTCACTTCTTAGCAAACTCTCCGCTTTCCTCTGCGCTTTTTAAATTTTAGTTCAGAGATACAGCGCGGAAACAGGCCCTTTGGCCCACCAAGTCAGCGCCGACCAGCGATTCTGCACGTTAGCGCAATCCGACACACTCGGGGCGATTTGCAATTTTACCGAAGCCAATTAACCTGCAAACCTGCACACCTTTATAATGTGGGAGGAAACCAGAGCACCCGGATAAAACCCACGCGGTCACGGGGAGAACGTATAAATTCAGCGTAACAATCCTCATTGAAGCCAACAAACCTATAAACCTGCACGTCTTTGGAGTGTGGGCGGAAATCGAGGCGTGCGGATAAACCCACCCAACAGACAGCACCCGTAGTGAGGATCGAACCCGCAGTAAGGCAGCAACTCTACCGCTGCGCCACCGTGCCCCGCCTGGGGTGGTGCGAAGTGAAGGAAGCCAGACCCCGACTGTGAGGACTTCATATCTCTTCCTCTGTCACTTCTTAGCAAGCTCTCCGCTTTCCTCTGCGCCTTATCCGGTGGAAAAAATCATGTCACCTCTTGGATCAATGACACTGGAGCCCACGTGGTTTTTCTGGGTCACTATTCTTGCCATGCAGTCCATAAAATTCCGTTTTCCGAGGTCTATGAAAAAGGTTCCTCTGAAATCAATCAGTTGCGCCTTAAAATCAATACAAGTGCTGTCATTTTCACTGGCTGACCTGGTTTCATTTTGAAAACACCAGCTTGCAGAAAACCTGTTGCTGCACCAGGGCTATGCAACTTTACCGGGACGCATCGCAGCACGGTTTGGGAACAGCTCCATCCAAGACCGCAAGGAACAGCAGAGAATTGTGGACGCAGCCCAGACCATCACACAAACGGGGGTACTGATTGGGGATGATCAGCCATGGTCACATTGAACGGCGGTGCTGACTCGAAGGGCCGAATGGCCAACTCAACCAACCTCCCTTCCATTGACTCCATTTACACCTCATGCTGCACTCGGCAAGGCCACGAACGTAATCAAGGACGGGTCGCACCCCGGCCACTCCCTTCTCCCAATGGAACAAAAAGGTACAGAAGTGTAAAAACGCACACCTCCAGATTCAAGGACAGTTTCTTCCCAGCTGGGATCAGGCAACTCTGAACCATCCTACCAACAAAACTATTCAGTTCAGTTTAGTCCAGTTTAGCGTATTGTCACGCGTACCGAGGTACAGTGGAAAGCTTTTGCTGCATGCTCTCCAGTCAGCGGAAAGACAATACATGATTACATATTTCCATAGATGCTGCCTCACCCGCTGAGTTTCTCCAGCACTTTTGTCTGCCTTCGATTTTCCAGCATCTGCAGTTCCTTCTTAAACCTGATTACAAATCAATCCATTTACAATGTACAGATACGTGATAAGGGAATAACGTTTAGTGCAAGGTAAAGCCAGCAAAGTCTGGTCCGAGGGACATCAAAGAGGTAGATAGTAGTTCAGCACTGCTCTCTGGTTGTGGTAGGGTGATTCAGTTGTCTGATAACAGTAGGTAAGACACTGTCCTCGAATCTGGAGGTGTGTGTTTTCACCTGATTACCTTTTACCTGATGGGAGAGGGAAGAAGAGGGAGTGGCCAGGGTGCGACCGGTCCTTGATGATGCTCAAGAGTTCAAGTTCAAGTGAGTTTATTGTCATGTGTCCCTGATAGGACAATGAAATTCTTGCTTTGCTTCAGCACAACAGAACATAGTAGGCATTGACTACAAAACAGATCAGTGTGTCCATAAACCATTATATAAATATACACACACATGAATAAATAAACTGATAAAGTGCAAATGAACAGATTATGGGCTATTAATGTTCAGAGCCGAGTTTAATAGTCTGATGGCTGTGGAGAAGTAGCTGTTCCTGAACCTGGACGTTGCAGTCTTCAGGCTCCTGTACCTTCTACCTGAAGGTAGCGGGGAGATGAGTGTGTGACCAGGATGGTGTGGGTCCTTGGTGATGCTGCCAGCCTTTTTGAGGCAGCGACTGCGATAGATCCCCTCGATGGAAGGAAGGTCAGGGCCGATGGTACACAAAAGGCTGGAGAAGCTCAGCGGGTGCAGCAGCATCTAAGGAGCGAAGGAGATAGGCGACGTTTCGGGTCGAGACCATTCTTCAGACCAGGGCTGATGATGGACTGGGCAGTGTTTACTACTTTTTGTAGTCTTTTCCTCTCCAGGGCGCTCAAGTTGCCGAACCAAGCCACGATGCAACCGGTCAGCAAGCATACCGACTCTCCGTAATCTTCTCAGGGAGTAAAGGCTGGCCTTGCCGAGGCAGCGTGAGGTGTAAATGGAATCAATAGGAGTGTTTAAGAAAGAACTGCAGATGCTGGAAAAATCGAAGGTAGACATAAAATGCTGGAGAAACTCAGCAGGTGAGGCAGCATCTATGGAGAGAAGGAATGGGCGACGTTTTGAAGGGTCTCGACCCGAGACGTCGCTAATTCCTTCCCTCCATAGATTCTGCCTCGCCCGCTGAGTTTCTCCAGCATTTTGTGTCTACCTTCAATGGTAGGGAGGTTGGTTTGCGTGATGGTCTGGGCTGCGTCCACAATTCGCTGCAATTTCTTGCGGTCTTGGATGGACCTGTTCCCAAACCGAGCTGCGATGCATCCCGATAAAATTCTGGAGAGCGTTCCCGAACTACTGTCTACCTCATCGGAGACTCTCGGACTATGCTCATTCCCTTATTCCTTACTTTTGTCAGTCGGGAAATGTACGAGAGCTTTTCTGAACCTTTTGTTCGAGCAGCAATTCACGAGGCAATGTAACCATTTGGACAAACCAGGTCAAATGGAAAATGTCCCGGGATTGGAATACGACCCAAGTTTATACATAGCTCCCCAACACAAAACCGGACTATAAATAGTTAACTGCAAACAGCAAGCAGAGAGCAATTGAACCACAACTCTTCGAGCAATTATCTCCTTCTTCGAGCAGCATAAACACAATATTCATCAACTATGGAGCCATGGATATATCCAGCACATGTTCACCAGCTGTGAACGGCAATGATCTCACCGCATCAACAATATAATGGCTTATTTGCATGAAGATGTCACAGAAGGTCAAAGCCTGTGCAAGATTAAACATTTATAACAGTGCTCCAGAAAGCTGCAAACAATACCTCCAAATTTAAAAAAAAAAGGTTTAAAAACACATCAAGCATCCATCTGGAGTGAAAGTGGCAAGATTGAAACCCGTTCTACTTACAGACTTCCTCTGCGCGGAAGGCTCAATTCTTTCTGCAAAAAAAACACAAAAAGTGGCATTGAAAGCGTTTGCTGTTATCAACGTAGTTACTGTCAACATTGAGCACCCTCATAAGCTTAAAAATTACAGTTTAATGACTTCAAATAATAAAATACTTTTATTGTTTGTACACAGTACACTGCAAGGGCCAGGAGCGAGCGGGCAAGATCATCTCTGACCCCTCTCACCCTGGCCACAAACTCTTTGAATCACTTCCCTCTGGAAGGCGACTCCGGACTGTCAAAGCTGCCGCAGCCAGACATAAAAACAGCTTCGTTCCATGAGTAGTAGCTCTACTCGACAACCAAAAATCTATAGCCTCCTTTTGCTCTGGTATTTTATTTAATTCACATGTTTAATCGATAATGTTTTCTTATTAATGTATAATGTTTTATGTACCATTCCTAACTGTCACTGTATGTCATGTTGCCACTTGCGGGCGGAGCACCAAGGCTAATTCCTTGTATGTGAATACTTGGCCAATACACTTATTCATTCATTCTAGTGTTTTTATACATGTTGGTTATTGTGGAAGTACAAGTTTTACAGTTATGCAAGTAACACCTTACCCCATGCTTATAAGACTTAGGCCATTCGGCCCATTAAGTTTACTCCGCCATTCAATCATGGCTGATCTATCTCTCTCTCCTTACCCCATTCTCCTGCCTTCTCCCCATAATCCCTGACACCCGTATTGATCAATAATATATCCATGGGTTACACAAAAAGCTGGAGAAACTCAGCAGGTGCAGCAGCATCTAAGGAGCGAAGGAGATAGGCGACGTTTCGGGTCGAGACCCTTCTTCAGACCTTCAGACAGAACAACCTCGATTGTGACCCTCGATTCTCCTGCATCTGCAGTTCCTTCTTTAACAATAATATATCCATCTCTGCTTTAAAAATACCCATTGGCCTCCACAGTCGCCTGTGCCAATGAATTTCACAGATTCGCCACCCGCTGACTAAAAAAATTCCCTCCTCATTTCCTTCCTTTAATTCTGAGGCTATCACCGCTGGTCCTGGATTCTCCCATGTGGAAACATCCTCTCCACATCCAACGACCTGAAACGTTTCAAGGAAAGACACAAACACCTGAACCATTTCTGTTTCTTTTGCAAGTTCCTAGATAGATCTTCGTACAAGCCTGAACTGGCAACTTTATTTGGGGAGGGTGGGAGATGGGGGGGATGCGAAGTTCCAGAGGAACTCAGCAGATCAGGCAATGGACAAGCAACTATTTTGGCGGGGGGGGGGGCCTTCTTCAGACGGGGGGGGGGGGGGGGGGGGGGGGGAACAGACCACATTATTGTAAGAGAAGGGCGACACGACTTTACCGGACTTTGCCTTGTACAAAACATTATTCCCTTTATCATGCAACAAAATGAATGAATGAATAAGTTTATTGGCCAAGTATGTTCACATACAAGGAATTTGCCTTGGTGCTCCGCTCGCAAGTAACAACATGACATAGGGTAAACAATTAAGAATAAAACGTAAAACATTAAGAATAATAACATTATAGTTTAAACATGTGAGGTACATCTTCTCCGTGGATTGTCACCTTGTCGTGGTGGAGAACCTTGTGTGGACCTGAGATCCTGAGAGCAATGCCGTCTGGAGCGATGCTCCTGGTAGGGCCACCCATGGCGGTAAGGTCGAGGGGGAGGAGTCTCTGACAAAGAGCAATCCAACCAAGACCTCAACGGTGGAACAGGCGGAGGACGATGGCTGACCTTAGTGGAGCGTCACAACAGCTGGGAAGGCAGATGAAGGCTGCAGCAGAAAAGGGTCTCCGGTCGTCTTGGACTCCATGCCACTGGATCCTGACCCAGATCTGTCAAGGACCGTGGGGTGGCTGTCTGTGCACCAGTCTCCCCGCGTTAAACAAAGTCACGCACAGGCATCCTCCATACAGGGAATAGCACCCTGGAGACACCCATGGTCAGCCACGTCCGAAGGGGCCTAACATGAAAATGCTTTTCACTGTACCTCAGCATATGTGGCAATAATAAGCCAAACTATTCAAACCAGCACAAAATCGCAGCCTTCCTCACTCTGAGCCGTCCCATGCATTCATTATTTCTGAGGTGCGAAGGAAATAGGCAACGTTGCCTATTTCCTTCGCTCCTCAGATGCTGCCGCACCCGCTGAGTTTCTCCAGCACTTGTGTCGACCTTCGATTTTCCAGCATCTGCAGTTCCTTCTTAAGTACACATTTCTTCGCTCGGTTTCCCTCTTCAGCATTCTAATTTCACAGCTCTCTCTTTCCCTGGTCCGAACCAAACCATATCTGCATTTTGTGTAACGTCCATGCTCATTCACCGCACCGGCATTTTGCATTCCAAGCCGGGAAAGTGTGTGGTGTCATTGCAGAAGCTCCATCCCACACCAACTTCTGACGGAGGAGATGAGCAAAGCTTTCAGTTGTTGACTTTGCACAGTGGTACAGCACACACTAGTGGCTGCGGTGAAGTATTTGTTTGCTCAACAACACACAATGAAAACTGTTTTCCAAAAAGAGTTGTGTTGCATCTCTGAGCAAGAACCTCCTCACTGTGATGGAAGGCAAAAAGTCTTAAAGTCCTTGTCTCTTCCTTCCTTGTTCTCCCTCTGAGTTAAGGCGACCCAGGCCTCCGATGTTGGGGCCCCCCCGCTGGGTGATGGTAAGTCCCGCGGCTGGATCCGAGCTCCGCGAACGGGCCGGTTCAAACTCCGCGGCCCGGGGCGGACGAAGCTGCCACCCTCCAGTCCAGTCCTCGAAGCTGTCGTTGCGGGAGCTCCGGAGAACCGGTCACCAACCTGGGACCTGCGAGCTCCCGACGTTGACGTCCGCTGGGCCCGCGGCCGAAGCCTCCGAGGCTCCGAAGTCGGGCCGCCACCGCCGCAGCCCCGAAGTCGGCCAGCCTCGCGATGGTGAGCTCTGCCTCCGGAGCCTCGAGTTCGGCCCCAGTTGGAGGCCGCCTGCTCCGCGATTAGGCCTCAGCGCAGACGGAGACGAAGACGGGGATACGACAAAGAAAAAGGTCGCATCCCCCCGAAGGAAGAGACTAAAAACAAGTTTCCCCCACCTCACGCACATACACAACTGAAAATAAACTAAAATATACGTCCAACAAGTAAAAAGAAAACAAAAAAAGCTAAAAAGACAGACAGACGGACTGCAGGCGAGCCGCAGCTGCTCGGGCAGCGCTGCCCCTTCCTTCAAATATAGTAGTTCTCAGCTTAACTGTATAAAAGAAACAAGAGCTATTTTCCCCTCCCTGTCCCAGCTCTCCCACAGCCCACTGCCTCCATCTCTTCCTTTCTTCTCCCGCCCCCCCCCCCACCAAACCCACCCACATCAGTCTGAAGAAGGGTCTCGACCTGAAACGTCACCTATTTCCTTCGCTCCATAGATGCTGCCTCACCCGCTGAGTTTCTCCACCTTCGATTTTTCCAGCATCTGCAGTTCTTTCTAAAACTTTTCTTTTCCCTCTCGCTCTCGTTTGTCATACCATACTATGTGTTGCATATTCTGTTGTGCTGCAGCAAGTAAGGATTTCAGCGTTCTATCTGGGACGTATGACAAGAAAACACTCTTGACTCATACAGCATGGAAACAGCCCCTTCTGCCCAACCTGCCCATGCTGACCAAGATGCCCAATCTACACTTCAGGGGAGGAAGGAGCAAGTACCTATTAAAGAAAAATACCCCACCTGCACGTTCACAAGTGATAGTAGAATTAGGCCATTCGGCCCATCGAGTCCACGCCGCCATTCAATCATGGCTGATCTCGGCCTCCCAACCCCATTTTCCGGCCTTCTCCCCATAACCCTTGACACCCGTTGTAATCAAGATTTGTCTATCTCTGCCTTAAAAATATCCACTGACTTGGCCTCCACACTGTGGCAATGAGTTCCACAGATTCACTGCCCTCTGACCACATAGGTCCTTCCTCATCTACTTTCTAAAAGAGCACCCTTCAATTCTGAGGCTTTGACCTCTGGTCCTAGACTGTCCCACCAGTGGAAA
This sequence comes from Raja brachyura, assembly GCA_963514005.1. The sequence continues at coordinate 10,503,824 of OY740783.1, read as the reverse complement.
CATCCTTTCCACTCTCAACCTTCAAAACTCCAGCGAGTGCAGGCCCAGTGCTGTCAAGTGTTCATCATATGTTAACCCACTTATTCCTGGGATCATTCTTGTAAACCTCCTCTGGACCCTCTCCAGAGCCAGCAGGTCCTTCCTCAGAAATGGGGCCCAGATTTGCTCACAATGTTCTAAAAGGGTGGCGGGTGTATGGAACGAGCTGCCGGAAGAGGTCGTTGAGGATGGGACTATCACAACGTTTAAGAGGCCTTTGGATAGGATATGGATAGGGCAGTTTCAGGGGGGGTAATGGGCCAAATGCAGGCTGGTGGGGCTAGTGTGGATGGGACATGTTGGTCGGTGTGGGCAAGTTGGGCCGGAGGGCCTGTTTCCGTGCTGTATCACCATAGCCATTCAAGGGCAATAACTGTTGGTCTTGCGAGTGATTCTCAGATCTTCGGGGATATGGGGAGAAGCCAGGAACGGGGTACTGATTGGGGATGATCAGCCATGGTCAAATTGAATGGCGGTGCTGGCTCAAAGGGCCAAATGGCCTACTCCTACCCCTATTGTCCATTGAAAATTGAATTAAGTCAATAAACCCCTTATTTTCAGACACAAAGTGCAGGAGTCACTCAGCAGGTCAGGCAGCATCCTTGGAGAACATGGATAGGTGATATTTGGAGTTGAAACAAAACGTTGGGTGACCCAAAACGTCACCTATCCATGTTCTCCACAGATGCTGCTTGACCCGCTGAGTTACTCCAGCACTCTGTGAAACGTCACCTGTCCATGTTCTCCACAGATGCTGCCTGACCCGCTGAGTTACTCCAGCACTCTGTGAAACGTCACCTATCCATGTTCTCCACAGATGCTGCCTGACCCGCTGAGTTCTCCAGCACTCTGTAAACGTCACCTATCCATGTTCCCCACAGATGCTGCCTGACCCGCTGAGTTACTCCAGCACTCTGTGAAACGTCACCTGTCCATGTTCTCCACAGATGCTGCCTGACCCGCTGAGTTACTCCAGCACTCTGTGAAACGTCACCTGTCCATGTTCTCCACAGATGCTGCCTGACCCGCTGAGTTACTCCAGCACATTGTGGCTTTCAATGGCAAACCAGCATCTGCAGTTCCTTATTTCTGCAAGCCCTCATTTTACCTTTTTTGTGCCGATTACCGAAATGCTGTCAACGTGCTGCTAGTGTATGTCATAAGGTCATAAGTAATAAGAGCAGAATTAGCCCATTCGGCCCATCAAGACTACTCCGCCATTCAATCATGGCTGATCTATCTCTCCCTCTTAACCCCATTCTCCTGCCTTCTCCCCATAACCCCTGACACCCGTACTAATCAAGAATCTCTCTCTCTGTCTCTGCCTTAAAAATATCCACTGACTTGGCCAGCACACCCTTCTGTGGCAATAAATTCCACAAATTCATCATTCTCTGACTAAAGAAGATTCACAAGATGATTGTGGCATGCATGGTTTAATTCGGTATTCCCAAAAGTTAGTCATAACCATATAACAATTACAGCACGGAAACAGGCCTTCTCGGCTCTTCCAGTCCATGCCAACCATTTATTTTCCCCTAGTCCCATCTACCTGCACTCAGACCATACCCCTCCATTCCCTTCCCGTCCATATACCTATCCACTTTACTTTTAAATGTTAAAATCGATCCTGCCTCCACCACTTCTGCAGGAAGATCATTCCACACAGCCACCACTCTCTGAGTAAAGAAGTTCCCCCTCATGTTACCCCTAAACTTCTGTCCCTTAATTCTCAGACCATAGATAACGTCGTACAGTATTGAAATTAGCCCTTGGCCCAATTGTTCCATGCTGACCAAGATGCCTAACCAAACCAGTCCCACTTGCTTGCACTGGCCAAGGGCCCTCCAAATCTTTCTTTAATTCAATCTGTAATAGCACTCGCCATCCGGACTCTCACAGTTTGTTCCACATCATCACCACCCTCTACGTGAGGAATGACCCCGCTCCAGTCTCTTTTAAATCTTTCCTCTTTCTCCTTAAACCTACGTCCACTATGTTTAGAATCCCTTACCGCGGGGGGTAGAGGGTGTTCACATTAATGTTTTATTATTATTAATGTCTAGTGTTTTCTGAGTCATTCGTAACTGTCACTGTATGTCATGTTGCTACTTGTGGGCGGAGTACCAAGGCAAATTCCTTGTATGTGAATACTTGGCCAATAAACTTACTTGCTTCCATTATCTACAGCCTTCATGATTTTATGAAGCTCTATAAGGTCACCCAACAGCCTCCTACATTTGACGAAATGAAAAAGACTCAGCCTCACCTTACGGCCTCTCCCGATAGCTCAAACCTCCCAGACTAGCTAACATCCTCATAAATCTTTTTGTACTCTTTCTTGTTTAATAACATCTTCCCTGTGGCCACTTGAACCCTTGAGTGCACCAAAGTAACAATTAAAGCAATCTGCAGCCTTGTAAGAACTCACGAACCTGCAGCCTGAATAGGCCGAGCACCCCCTCAAGGTCGATCTGCCATTCAACTGGAGTGTGGCTGAAAGGCTATCTCACTTTTCTGACATCCCACTTGAGTCCAAAAGGATTTAATAGGAATCTGAGGGGTAATTTTCTGACGTGGGTTTATGGAACCAACTGACAGAGGAGGTATTAAAGAAGGAAATGCAGATGCTGGAGAATCGAGGGTACACAAAAGGCTGGAGAAACTCAGCGGGTGCAGCAGCATCTAACGAGCAATGACAGAGAAGGTAGTTGAGGCAAGGACTAACCTAATGTTTTAGAAACAGTTAGACACGTACATGGATAGGACAGGTTTGGAAGAATTTGGGCCCAACGCGGGCAGGTGGGACGACTGTTGGTTGGTGCGGGCAAGTTGGGCCGAAGGGCCTGTTTCCATACTGTATCACTCTATTCCAATGTTGTTACTAGCTTTGATTAGTATGGGTGTCAGAGGTTATGGGGAGAAGGCAGGAGAACGGGGTTGAGAGGGAAAGATAGATCAGACGTGATTGAATGGCAGAGAAGACTTGATGGGCCGAATGGTCTAATTCTGCTCCTCTCATGTATGAAGATGTAGCCTCAACTAAACTTGCTGGCTGATTAGCCCTACTAATCAAGAATCTCCCTCTCTCTCTCTCTGCCTTAAAAATATCCACTGACTTGGCCTGCACACCCTTCTGTGGCAACAAATTCCACAAATTCATCACTCTCTGACTAAAGAAGATTCACAAGATGATTTTGGCATGCATGGTTTAATTTGGTATTTCCAAAAGTTAGTCATAACCATATAATCATATAACATATGTAATTGCAGCAAAGCATCTTTGCGAGTGTCTGCAACACACTTACAGCAGATCAATGGAACTCCACATTACTCCGACTAGTCGTAATGACGTTTAATGTACATTTGCCTTCCTACCTGTCAGCTGCACTGCCTGATAATGTTTCATGAATCAAGCAGAATAATTCTCAAATAACCTCACACTGTCACCTTTGAGTCAACTCTCACCTTTTAATTTAGTTCTTTTGGCTAAACTGAATGCAAAGTTCAAAACTCTGAGAAGCACAGGTGGGCCATTCTGCCCAGAGTCTACTGCGTCATTCAATCGTGGCTGGTCTATCTTTCCCACTCAACCCCATTCTCCTGCCTCCTCCCCATAACCTTTGACGCCCGTACTAATCAAGAATCTGCAAATCTCTGCTTTAAATATGCCAATGAAAAACACGGGCTCCACAGCCCTTTGTGGCAATGGATTCCGCAGATTCACCACCCTCTGGCCAGTAATTGCAGACTACACCACAAAGTCCTCCAACAATCTCCTTGGCCTGTCAATTGAGGCGTCAATTGAGGTGTCCAGAGCAAAACACAAAGTGCTGGAGGAACTCAGCGTATCAGGCAACTTTTCTGGAGGGATTGAACAAATGGCCTTTCAGTTTGGGAATCATCTTCAGAATGATTGTGGGGTGGGGGGGGGGGGGGGGGTGGGGAGAGTGAATGACAAAGGCTAGAGATGAAAATAAGTTAATAGGATGTCTGAAAAGATAGAAACATAGAAATTAGGTGCAGGAGTAGGCCATTCGGCCCTTCGAGCCTGCACTGCCATTCAATATGACCATGGCTGATCATCCAACTCAGTATCCTGTACCTGCCTTCTCGCCATACCCACTGATCCCTTTAGCCACAAGGGACACATCTAACTCCCTCTTAAATATAGCCAACAAACTGGCCTCAACTACCTCCTGTGGAAGAGAATTCCACAGATTCACCACTCTCTGTGTGAAAAATGATTTTCTCATCTCGGTCCTAAAAGACTTTCCCCTTATCCTTAAACTGTGACCCCTTGTCCTGGACTTCCCCAACATCGGGAACAATCTTCCTGCATCTAGCCTGTCCAACCCCTTAAGAATTTTGTAAGTCTCTATAAGATCCCCCCTCAATCTTCTAAATTCCAGGGAGTACAAGCCAAGTCTATCCAGTCTTTCTTCATATGGAAGTCCTGCCATCCCAGGAATCAGTCTTGTGAACCTTCTCTGTACTCCCTCTATGGCAAGAATGTCTTTCCTCAGATTTGGAGACCAAAACTGTCGCAGTACTCCAGGTGTGGCCTCACCAAGATCCTGTACAACTGCAGTAGAACCTCCCTGCTCTTGTACTCAAATCCTTTTGCTATGAATGCCAACATACCATTCGCTTTCTTCACAGCCTGCTGCACCTGCATGCCTATTTTCAATGACTGGTGTACCATGACACCCTGGTCTCGTTGCATCTCCCCTTTTCCTAATCGGTCACCATTCAAATAATAGTCTACTTTCCTGTTTTTGCCACCAAAGTGGATAACCTCACATTTATCCACATTATACTGCATCTGCCATGCATTTGCCCACTCACTCAACCTATCCAAGTCACTTTGCAGCCTCCTAGCATCCTCCTCACATCTAACACTGCCCCCCAGCTTGGTGTCATCCGCAAACTTGGAGATGTTGCATTCAATTCCCTCGTCCAAATCATTAATATATATTGTAAATAGCTGGGGTCCCAGCACTGAGCCTTGCGGTACCCCACTAGTCACTGCCTGCCACCCTGAAAAGGACCCGTTCACTCACACTCTTTGCTTCCTGTCTGCCAGCCAGTTCTCTATCCACATCAATACTGAACCGCCAATACCGTGTGCTTTAAGTTTGTATACTAATCTCTTGTGTGGGACCTTGTCGAAAGCCTTCTGAAAGTCTAGATATAACACATCCACTGCTTCTTCCTTATCCACTCTACTAGTTACATCCTCAGAAAATTCAATAAGATTCGTCAGACATGATTTACCTTTCGTAAATCCATGCTAACTTAGTACAATGATTTCACCACTTTCCAAATGTGCTGCTAACCCATCTTTAATAACTGACTCTAGCAGTTTCACCATAACCGATGTTAGACTAACTGGTCTGTAATTCCCCGTTTTCTCTCTCCCTCCCTTTTTAAAAAGTGGGGTTACATTAGCTACCCTCCAATCCTCAGAAACTACTCCAGAATCCAAGGAGTTTTGAAAAATTATCACTAAGGCATCCACTATTTCTGGGGCTACTTCCTTAAGTACCCTGGGATGCAGCCTATCTGGCCCATGGGATTTATCGGCCTTTAATCCATTCAATTTACCCAACACCACCTCCCGGCTAACCTGGATTTCACTCAGTTCCTCCATCTCATTTGACCCGCGATCCCGTGCTATTTCCGGCAAATTATTTATGTCTTCCTTAGTGAAGACAGAACCAAAGTAGTTATTCTATTGGTCTGCCATGTCCTTGTTCCCCATGATCAATTCACCTGTTTCTGACTGCAAGGGACCTACATTTGTTTTAACTAATCTTTTTCACTTCACATATCGATAAAAACTTTTGCAGTCAGTTTTTATGTTTCCTGCCGGTTTTCTTTCATAATCCATCTTCCATTTCCTAATTAAGCCCTTTGTCCTCCTCTGTTGGACTCTGAATTTCTCCCAGTCCTCTGGTAGGCTGCTTTCTCTTGCTAATTTGTATGCTTCATCTTTTGCTTTGATACTTTAAGAGGAGTGAAATGTAAAACGGGAAGGATATGGGGGAATGGTGGTGGCAAAAGAGATTTGAACTTTTTTTCACCTTCCATCACAGTGAGGAATGCGGAGGAGTCACTGTGGTGGATGTTTATGTTAAAATGTATTTCGTGTGTCCCGTTGGTTTTTATTGGAATAACTTGGGAAATGAAATTCCTCGTATGTTGCAAAACATACTTGGCTAATATAGTATTATTGTGATAGTGATGTGTGACGAAGGGTCTCGACCCGAAACATCGCCTATTTCCTTCGCTCCATGGATGCTGCCTCACCCGCTGAGTTTCTCCAGCAATTTTGTCTGCCTGTGAATGTGATTGTGTGACTGCGATTGAGTAACTGTGCAGGTCAAGCAGCATCGCTGGAGAACATCGATAGGTGGCGTTTTGGGTCAACACCCCTCTTCAGGATTATAAGTCTGAATAAGGGTTCTCGACTCAAAAACGTTGCCTATCCTTGTTCTCCAGAGATGTTGCCTGACCCATTCAGTTACTCCAGGAATGTGTCCCCTACATCCTTCTGCCTTCATTGTACCTTGCACTTGTTGGTAAACCTGGACTGAAGATGCCCTGTGACCATATACAGTAAGGAAAGCAGTGATCTAAGGACCACTCCACTGGTTATATCCATCACATGACCACCAGGGGCGCCAGGGAGATGGCAGCCCTGCCGGCAGTCTGTTCGTTTTTTCATCTTTTTTCATCTTTTTGTTATTTTTAGCGTATGTTAAAAGTTTGTTTTAATGTACTTCGGTTTGTTTTATGTGAGGGGAGGGGATCGGGGGAAACTTTTTTTCATGTTCTTACCTTCCCGGAGATGAGATCAATTTTCGGATCACATTCTCCGGTCGCTCTGCGGCCTAACATCGCTGGAGCTGGAGGCCCCCTCGGACTGTCGTGAGCCCCACTGCAGGACGTGGACTAAACACCGGAGCGGATCCCTTGCCTGGGATCGCTCCCACCGCGGCCTGCGGACTTACCATCAAGGGCTCGCGGTCTCGGGAGAGGCTGAGTCGGGAGCTCCAACGCTGCAGAAGGTTCGTCCAGCCCCGAAGCGAGGTTCGATCGCCCGGCGCGGGGGAGCTGACATCCCCCCGATGCGGGAGCTGAACGCCTCGACGCGGTGGACCCAAACGCCGCCGGCTACGGGAGTCATGATCGTCCCGTCAACGGAGGGCTCGAGGCCCCCGACCGAGAAAGAACAAAAGCAAGGACTTGAACTTCATTTCGCCTTCCATCACAGTGAGGAATGTGTAGGAGTCACTGTGGTGGATGTTCACGTTAAAATGTGTTTTTGAGTGATTTGGTACTTTTAATTGTATGACTGACCTGGCCAATGAAATTCCTCGTATGTTGCAAAACACACTTGGCGAATAAAGTGCGATTCTGATTCTGAATCATTGATTCGAAGGGCCGAATGGCCTGCTCCTGCATCTATTGTCTATTGTCACCCTGACTGTGACAAGTCAACTTCACCAGTGATCACCGTTACACTGGCCTTGCCAACAATGACGGCTCACAAAGAGTAAATAAGAAGGATGATTTAATCTGTTGCAGGTATTAATTATTACGAATAACATTACTGCTTGAAGCACCCACAAGGGAGAATGCATGTTTTATTAGTAGTGTCATAAACGTTTAGAATAACCATCACGGACCTCAGCTTAACGGGCCTGTCCCACTTACACGATTTTTTCGGCGACTTGCCGGCACCCGCCATTGTCGCAGCCGGTTGCAGAAAGTTTTCGACATGTTGAAAATCCAGCGGCGTCCATGAAAAGGTAGGACTCTTTGGGCGACTACTCACGACCATACAGGCGTCACCCCCGCGACATGTCGACACGTACCTTGTTCTGATCGCCGCTGGATTTTTTGACATGTTGAAAATTTCCGGCCACCTGCTGCAACTATGATGAAAAAAATCGCGTAACTGGGACAGGCCCTTCACGTATCATCCTTTTGACATGTTAAAACATGCCGTGATCTCCATGTGCCAGCCTGTATTCAACCTGGGTGGCACGGTGGCACAGCGGTAGAGGTGCAGCGCCAGAGACCCGGGTTCAAGCCTGACTACGGTTGTACGGAGTTTGCACGTTCTCCCCGTGACCTCGCGGGCTTTCTCCGGGTGCTCTCGATCCTCCCACACTCCGAAGACGTACAGGTTTGTAGGTCGATTGGCTTCTGTCCATAGTGTGTAGGATAGAACGAGTGTGCGGGGAGGTCGTTGGTCAGCACGGAGGGTGGACAAAAATGCTGGAGAAACTCAGTGGGTGAGGCAGCATCTATGGAGAAATGCTGCCTCACCCACAGAGCTTCTCCAGCATTTGTGTCTACCTTCGATTTTTCCAGGATCTGCAGTTCTTTCTTAAACAGGTGGTCAGCACGGACTCGGTTGGCCGAAGGGCCTGTTTCCACACTACATCTCTAAACTAAACAAAAATAAAACCACTCAGCAGATCAGACAGTGGATCATGAGAGGAATAGTTCAGGTAGACGCACAGAGTCTCTTGCCCAGAGTAGGGGAATCGAGGACCAGAGGACACAGGTTCAAGGTGAAGGGGAAAAGATTTAATAGGAATAGGATTTTAAACATATAAGATTGTTAAGGGCTTGGACACGCTAGAGGCAGGAAACATGTTCCCGATGTTGGGGGGAGTCCAGAGCCAGGGCCAACAGCTTAAGAATAAGAAGTAAGCCATTTAGAACGGAGACGAGGAAACGCTTTTTCTCACAGAGAGTGGTGAGTCTGTGGAATTCTCTACCTCAGAGGGCGGTGGAGGCAGGTTCTCTGGATGCTTTCAAGAGAGAGCTAGATAGGGCTCTTAAAAATAGCGGAGTCAGGGGATATGGGGAGAAGGCAGGAACGGGGTACTGATTGGGGATGATCAGCCATGATCACATTGAATGGGGGTGCTGGCTCGAAGGGCCAAATGGCCTACTCCTGCACCTATTGTCTATTGTCTATTGAATCTGAGGGGTGACTTTTTCACACAAAGGGTGGTGGGCGTATGGAACAGGCTGCCAGAGGAGGTAGTTGAGGCAGGGACTATCCTAACATTTAAGAAACAGTTAGACAGGTTCATGGATAGGACAAGTTTGGAGGGATATGGGCCAAGTGCAAGCAGGCGTAGATGGGACATGTTGGCCTGTGTGGTAAAGTTGGGCCGAAGGGCCTGTTTCCATGCTGTATCACTCTATGACTCTATGCGATCAGACAGCGTGTGTGGAAAGAGCAGCTGAGCTAACTGAGGTGTATATCTAAACTATATTGTGTATCCAGAAGTACAACCAGTCAAACTATATTCTGCACCCTGTGTCTTCCCCCTTTGCTCTATCTGTTGTGCTTGACTTTGTCAAACTTGAGTTTGACTCCATTGTATTTATTGGAGGTATTATCTGATCCGATTGGATAGCATGCAAAACAAAGCCTTTGGTTCCTTGGTACAATACATTGTATAAAAAACAAATTGCCAGAGGAGGTAGTTGAGGCAGGTTCGATAGCAACGTTTAAGAAGCATTTAGACAGGTACATGGATAGGACAGGTTTGAAAGAATATGGGATAAAAGCAGGCCGGTGGGACTAGTGTCGATGGGGCATGTTGGTCGACATGGTCAAGTTGGGGCCTGTTTCCAGGCTGTATGACTCTATGACTCCACGAAGTGAAAACACACACCTCCAGATTCAGGTACAGTTTCTTCCCAGCTGTTATCAAGCAACTGAACCGTCCTATCATCAACTAGAGAGCAGTGCTAAGCTATGCACTGTTGGCCCTCACATTACTGACTTTACCTTGCACTAAATGTTATTCCTTAAGGGCCTGTCCCATTTGGCCGTCATTTGCGCGCCATTTACGCGACCTCCAAAATTGTGGTCGTCGCGTTGTGACGCACGGGTAGCGCGGGACGGGCGCATGGGGAGGTGTGGAGGAGTGCGGAGTTGCGCGCAGTATCGCGCGGCGCTCCAGGATTTCGTGCCGCCTGTGTGATGTATCGCGTACGCGCGCTGACGCATTGGGCACGCACACTGACATCCCGACACTGCGCGTAACCATGCGTCGCCGCGCACCGCAGGGTATTCTAATGATGTCACGCGCGGCAGACGGTATGATGACGCGTGATTTGCGCTCGACATCGCGCGTAACCACGCGGCAACCTATCTTACATATGACGCGTAAATGAGGTGCAAATGACAGCCAAGTGGGACAGGCCCTTTATCATGTATATGTACACTGTGACTGGCTCCATTGTAATCATGTATTGTCTTTATGCTGACTGGATAGCACGCAACAAAAGCTTTTCCCTGTACCTCGGTACACGTGACAATAAACTAAACTAAGTTTAAAAACTAAAATTAGCTTTAAAGTTAAAAATAAACTAAGACTATCTTAGCCTGAAGAATGGTCCCGACCCAAATCGTCACCCATTCCTTCTCTCCAGAGATGCTGCCTGACCCGCTGAGTTACTCCAGCATTTTGTGTCTATCTTCAGTATAAACCGGCATCTGCAGTTCCACTCGAAACGAGTATGACTGTCCTCTCATGGAGGACGACTGTGCGTGACTTTGTTTAACGTGGGGAGACTGGTGCACAGACAGCCACCCCACGGTCCTTGACAGGTCCTTGGGTCAGGATCCAGTGGCATGGAGTCCAAGACGACCGGGGACCCTTTTCTGCTGCAGTCTTCATCCGCCTTCCCAGCCGTTGTGACGCTCCACTAAGGTCAGCCATCGTCCTCCGCCTGTTCCACCGTTGAGGTCTTGGTCGGATCGCTCTTTGTCAGGGACCTCCCCCCCCCCTCGACCTTACCGCCATGGGTGGCCTTAGCAGAAGCATCGCTCCAGACGGCATCGCTCTCAGGATCTCAGGTCCACACACAGGCCTCTCCACCAGGACAAGGTGACAATCCACGGAGCAGCTGAACCAAACCGATTCTACGACAATAACAAATCTAAACCTAAATTCCAGCAACCTCCTGGTGTAGATAAATTCTGTTGCCTGCATTCAGCACAATTCTGCAAAAGGAGCAAAGGGCCATTCATAAAGCAGCCTGGCAGCTCCTGGGATTTGAACGTAATGAGAAATCACGCTCCTGTCCCCTCTGGTCCAATACATAAAAACACATCTCTTAGTAAATCCTTCTTTGTGCAACATGACAACCACTAAACGCATTGAGAGGTGTCGCCGGCGGTATTATTTAGTTCTGAGGTCTGAGCATTGCACTTTGAGATATCTGTCTAAACCTTGGATCACGTCTATAATTGGCTCATCCATTACGTTCACCCCATCCAAATTATCCCCTCAAAGTGTCTGTCAACAGATCTGAAAACTTTTATCAATTGCTTACAAGTGTTCGAGCTGTGGGAGACATTGTAACGGTGGTGGCAATTGTGAAGGAGATGGCTGTCTTTTAAAGATTTTTTTTAAATATACAATGCAGCGCATACATATCACAAGGAGCAAATTATTTCTCACTAATCCTGTCGCAAAACTAGCTTAGAAACACAGACAATAGATGCAGGAGTAGGCCATTCGGCCCTTCGAGCCAGCACCGCCATTCAATATGATCATGGCTGATCATCCAGGATCAGTACCCCGTCCCTGCCTTCTCCCCCACATCCCCTGTTTCCGTTAGCCCGAAGAACAAAATCTAACTCTCTCTTGAAGACATCCAGTAAATTGGCCTCCGCTGCCTTCCGTGGCAGAGAATTACACAGTTTACTTTAGTTATTGTGTCGGGAGATGTGGATTTAAATCGAAGGTAGACACAAAAAGGTGTCATCGGCCTGAAGAAAGGTCTCGACCTGAAACGTCAGCCATTCCTTCTCTCCAGGGATGCTGCCTGTCCCGCTGTGTTACTCCAGCATTTTGTATCTGTTGTTGGCTTAGTTCACTTCTGTCAGGTGTACCGAGGTACGGTGAAAAGCTTCAGTTTGTGTGCCGCTAAGTCTAAGGACAGACTAAGTAAGTAAGTTAGTTTATTGGCCAAGTACTCCAAGTTTAGGATAATTGGGCAACGCGAGCTGCAGCGGCCCCTACAGCCTGTCTGTCTTTTTTTAATTTTTTGTCTAGTTAAATGTAGTTGTTTGTGGGTTTTTTTGGTACTGTTTCTAACTGTGTATGTGTGGGGGTTGGGGGGGGGGGTGGGGGAGGGAGGGGGGAACTTTTAAAATCTCTTCCCTGCACGGGAGACCCGACTTTTTCCCTGTCGGGTCTCCGTTGTCGTTGGGGCCTAGCACCGTGGAGCGGCCTCCGACCGGGACGACCTGGGGGCTCCAGTCGCGGAGCTGCGGACTACTCACCATCGTGGGGCTGGCGGCCTCGGAGCGTGGGGAGCGGTGGTGGCTCGCCGCTGCGGCCCGACTCCGGAGCTCCAGCTCCTGCTGCGGCTGCAGATTACTGCCTGTCGACTGTGATATCGGGAGCTCGCGGATCCGGGTGGGAGACCGCTTTCCGGAGCTCCCGCAACGTAACTTCTCCAGCCCGTGTCGCGGGGTTGAAACGACCCGGAACGGGGCTGTACATCGCACGGCGCGGCTTTAATGGCCGCGGGACATTCCAGCGCCCGCCGGGGGCTCCACCTTGTGACCTTTGGGCCTAGAGCGGGGCCGTACATCGCCCGACACGGCGTTAAATGGCCGTGGGACTTAACATCGCCCGCCTGGGGCTTCAACATCGGGAGAGAAATGGTGCGGGGGAGAGAGAAGACTTTGCCTTCCATCACAGTGGGGAGGAGATTCACTGTGATGGATGTTTGTGTGAATTGAATTGTTTGTGTGTGTGTGTGTAGGAATTGTTTTGTTTGTATGGCTGTAGAAACTGAGTTTCGTTTGAGCCTCTCTGAGGTTCGAATGACAAATAATAAAATCTAATCTAATCTAATCTCACATACAAGGAATTTGCCTTGGTGCTCCGCCCACAAGTAACAACATGACATACAGTGAAAGTTGCGGGGCTATACGGGACTACAATCAAGCCGTCTACAGTGTACAGATAAAGGATATTTTAGTGCAGCTAAAACAGACAACAGACAATAGGTGCAGGAGTAGGCCATTCGGCCCTTCGAGCCAGCACTGTCATTCAATGTGATCATGGCTGATCATCCCCAATCAGTATCCTGTATCCCCATATCCCCTGACTCTGCTACCTTTAAGAGCCCTATCTAGCTCTCTCTTGAAAGTATCCAGAGAACCGGCCTCCACTGCCCTCTGAGGCAGAGAATTCCACAGATTCACAACTCTCTGGGTGAAAAAAGTGTTTCCTCATCTCCGTTCTAAATAGTTTACACCTTAATCTTAAACTGTGGCCCCTGGTTCTGGACTCCCCCAACATTGGGAACAAGTTTCCTGTCTCTAGCGTGTCCAAACCCTTAAAAATCTTATATGTTTCAATAAGATCCCCTCTCATCCTTCTAAACTGCAGAGTGTACAATGTATATGTCCCTAATGTAGGATATTGCTGATGTGCGGGGATCGCTGGTCAGTGCGAACATGGTGGGCTGAAGGTCCTGTTTCCATGCTGTACCCCTTTAGAGACCTCCATTGAATGTGACCTCATTGGCCCTGGATTGTCTTAAACTTAATTCTAATTGTATCGTGAGCTCAAAACCAAATGCAAAAACATTAAATATAAAATGAAAAGTTTAAATCTTGTTTTCTTTGCAAAAGATAATTCAGTTTGTGAAGGATTTCATATCCAAAGTTTACCCAGTATCAAAGGACTCATCAAAGGAGTCGACACATCCACCGCAGGTGCAGAAGCTGATGTGATGTTAGGACTGCCACAGTATGGTGCCAGGAAACGATATGAACTGGGAATTATTTAATGCCGACATGGTTTGCTGAAAGTGGGAGGAACATAGCATGCCTCTCTGTGGCGAATGGGGCACGCAAACGCAAACTGCATTGATGTGAAGGAATGGAAGGGAAACCATTTTATCTCCAAGCCTAATTTGGTGGCTCATGGCAATGGGCAACACACTTCCATCAAACAGCTTTCAGATGTACAATGCAAAAATCCCAGCCACCCTGACAAGGGGCCGTGTGTCTCGTTCCACAAGGTTTCTCTGGCTTTCCTCGTGGCGCCAGAGACCCGGGTTCGATCCTGACCCCAGGTGCAGTCTGCTTGTGGAGTTTGTACATTCTTTCTGTAGAACGTGCAAAGCCATTTGAAATCTAGTGAGAGTTAGATTTGATCGTCATTACCGCCCTATATTTAATATTTTCATTCCAGTCATTCTCTGCACATCACCTCCTCTGCTGCCGTGGCTGAAACTGTGTGAGGAAATATCTAAATGGAGCCAATATCAGTGATGGAGATAGATGGGCTTGCAGGTGTGGTTGTGTGTGGGAGGGAGAGCGGGAAAGTGCAAGTCAACATTTATAAAACATAATGAAGCAAATAAGACATTTTACAAAGAAGAAATGTCCATTGACATCGCAAAATTACAACAAAAAAAATGCAAGGTTAATACTGGAACAGTTTTAGTACTGGAGACACAGGATAGAAACAGCCCCGTCGATCAGCCATTCGCAGTAGTTCCGTATTTTCCCACTTTCTCATCCACTACCCGCACGGCAGGGGCAAATTACCAAGAGACAATTAACCTACAAACCTGCAGGTCTTTGTGATGCAGGAGAGAACCGGAGCACCCGGAGAAAGCCCGCGCGGTCGCGGGGGAGAACGTGCAAACTCCACGCAGACAGCACCCGAGGTCAGGATCGAATCAGGCTCTCTCCGGTGCTGTGAGGCAGCAACTCTACCGCTGGGCCACAGCGCCGCCCCCAGTTTACGGATGTGCTCATTATTTTAAAATCTGTCTTGAATAAAGTCGTGGAGTTTTGAAGCAGCAGCCACCATTGGGGGATTTTTTATTTTTTTAAATTTTTTTAAATGTTTGCCACATCTTGCCTGTCTGTGGTCTAAGCTCTAGACTGCGGGGTGCTGCGCAGACCAGCTGCGGAAAGATGAGTGAGGAAATTTAGATCATAAAGGACTTTTGAGAAACATCGCGGAAACAGGCCCTTCGGCCCACCGTGTCTGCATTGACCAGCGATCCCCGTACACTAACACTTTCCACTGGGGACAATTTACAATTTTTACCAAACCCAATTAACCTACAAATTTCTACGTTGGTGGAGTGTGTGTGTGTGGGGGGGGCAGGTTTGTAGGTTAATTGTCTCTTGGAAATTTGTCCCTCGCGTGCGGGGAGTGGATGAGAAAGTGGGAAAATACGGAACTACTGCGAATGGCTGATCGATGGGGCTGTTTATATCCTGTGTCTCCAATACTAAAACTGTTCCAGTATTAACCTTGCATTTTTAATGAAATTTTGCGATGTCAATGGACATTTCTTCTTTGTAAAATGTCTTATTTGCTTCATTATGTTTTATAAATGTTGACTTGCACTTTCCCGCTCTCCCTCTCACACACAACCACACCTGCAAGCCCATCTATCTGTGTGTGTGTGAGTGTGAGAGTGAGTGGGTGTGTGGGTGTGCGTGAGTGTACAAGTGTGCGTGTGTGTGAGTATGTGAGAGTGAGTGAGTGATTGTGTGAGTGAGTGAGTGAGTGAGTGAGTGCGAGTGTGTGTGAGAGTGAGTGAGTGTGAGTGAGTGTGAGTGAGTGAGTGAGTGTGAGAATGTGTGAGTGTGAGAATGTGAGTGTGTGAGAGTGAGCGAGTGTGTGAGTGAGTGTGTGTGAGAATGTGTGAGTGTGAGAATGTGAGTGTGTGAGTGTGTGAGAGTGAGTGAGTGTGCGGGTGTGCGTGAGTGCGTGTGGGTGTAAGTGTGTGAGTGTGAGTGTACAAGTGTGAGTGAGTGAGTGAGTGTGAGTGAGTGAGTAAGTGTGTGAGTGTGCGTGTGCGAGTGAGTGAGTGTGTGTGTTTACATATATATTGGCACACACACACAGATAACATTTCTTTCTCATTTATGATATTGTTTACAGTGCACTATGTTACATATTCTGTTGTGCTGCAACAAGTTAGAATGTCATTGTTCTGTCTGGGACATGTAACATTAAACCACTCTTGAATGGGCTAAGGAGCCACGCACGGCTGGTCTGGGTATTCAGCTTTTGATTTAGCCCGAACTTTAGCCTGGCATCAAAGACCACAAGTTCCATTCTTATAGGAGCTTCAACTAAGCAAAATGCCCATCACAAGGTACACCACAAGTGCGTTATCAAGGAACTTCTTCCACTGCCAGATATGAAATATTACTGCAGATGACAGCACTTGATCAAGGAGGCAAAGTTCTGAAAGTAGGAGACAAGCAGAGGAAGGAATTCGCGGGATTAGACCTTGGCAGCTGAAGCCAAAATTAGAGGTGCAGCTATCTTGAAGGGTTTTTGGGCGGGAGGAGATCAGATAGAAGGCAGTGAGTGGTACACCACGCAGGGATCTGAAAATAAGAGTGGGAATTTGAAACTCAAGTTTTCAGCCGTGTAATGTCAGCTTCCATAAGCTTCTGGCTTCAAAGCAGGGAGATTTTGCTGATAAAAGTTTGGTCCAAGATAGGACGTAGGGAGCAGTGTTGAAACAAACTGAACTTTGCGAGGATCAGCAGCTAAAGAAGGGATCAAACACAATTAAAAAGGTGGACAGAAATACTGTGGAAAATCAGCGGGTGAGGCAGCATCTATGAAGCGAAGGAAATAGGCGACGTTTCGGGTCGAGACCATTCTATTTCCTTCGCTCCATAGATGCTGCCTCACCCGCTGAGTTTCTCCAGCATTTTTGTCTACCTTCGATTTTTCCAGCATCTGCAGTTCTTCCTTGAACCGAATGTAAATGTTGGCACAACTTGCTTCACTGGGATAAGGAAGCTACTCACACAGTAGTAGCTCAAAGTTGATATTAAAGTTCCACAGATATAAATCAACATATAGAACTTAACTGGATATTACATAGATATATAGATACATAGAAAATAGATGCAGGAGGAGGCCATTCGGCCCTTCGAGCCAGCACCGCCATTCATTGTGATCATGGTCTGATCGTCCCCAATCAATAACCCGTGCCTGCCTTCTCCCCATATCCCTTGATTCCACTAGCCCCTAGAGCTCTATCTAACTCTCTCTTAAATATATCCAGTGATTTGGCCTCCATTGGCATCTGTGCCAGGGAATTCCACAAATACACAACTCTCTGGGTGAAAACGTTTTTTCTCACCTCAGTCTTAAATGGCCTTCCCTTTATTCTAAGACTGTGGCCCCTGGTCCTGGACTCGCCCAACATTGGGAACATTTTTCCTGCATCTAGCTTGTCCAGTCCTTTTATAATTTTATATGTTTCTATAAGATCCCCCCTCATCCTTCTAAACTCCAGTGAATACAAGCCTAGTCTTTTCAATCTTTCCTCATATGACAGTCCCGCAATTAGGATTGGTTTGAAGTGAATCAGATGGTGAGCCACCAGCCATCCTGAAGTTGACAACCAGTTGACAACTGGAACCAGGGAGAATGTACAAACCGTACAGACAGCACCCGTGGTCAGGATCGAACCCGGGTCTCTGACGCCGCAAGGCAGCAACTCTTACCGCTGCGCCACTTAAAAGGTGCTAGTGACCCACACCAACGATTAAAATGGGGATTTCAAACATGTCTGAAATGTTACACCACGAAGATATGAGATTCGGCCCAGCAGGCAAATCTGACCAATTCTTAAAGATCTGGTTTCCCTTTATCGACTTATTACAAGCATGTTGTGCAACATTACCCTGGAAATAAACTGTTTCAGAACCGGGCGTAAAGATACGAAGCAGGTATCTGCTTTGATAATATCCCTTTTATTTTATTTTTTTCCTTTCTCTCTTTCTCGTGCGTTACATCTTTACGGGCTCTCTCTCTCTACTTTTTCACGAACTATCAATATCACTACCTTACCTAACTTTCTCTTTCTCTCTTTTTCTTGCTTCTGCTTTTTTTCTATTATTACATTTTGAAACAAGAAGTTGTACATGAAATGTATTATGTTATTCCTGGTTTATACCACTGCCCATGACTTCTATTAAAAATATCATTTTAAAAAAAGGTGCTAGTGAGCCACCTCTGAAATTGCAACAATGCTGGGTGAAGATCCATCTACAGTGCCGTGATATTGCCATGCGTTTATTAATGTCACATGCACCGAGACACAGCTATAAACTTTGTTTGGGTGGCTATCCATTAGGGTTGCCAACGGTCCCATATTAGCCGGGACATCCCGTATATTGGGCTAAATTGGTTTGTCCTGTACGGGACCGCCCTTGTCCCGTATTTGACCGCTACTACTCGGGTCGAGGGGACTGTCGGGTCGGAGCGCCGCTTCCGGCCCCGCCTCACCCGTCCCGACGTAGTGCAGCCCATGGAGTGCAGCAGCAGCAGCACCCGCTTGTTTCCCCGTCGGTCGGCAGCCCGGCCAGCTGTCCGACCTTCGGACCTTCGCTTGCCGCCGACACAATGGCCGATCATCGGTTCGTGAGTTGGACGGGGCGCCGGACATTGCGCGCAACATCGCCCGGGCCAAAACTCCTCAGCTGGCTCACTAGCTGGGCTTTGTCCAACACCCGGGCCAACACCATTCACCCAGCCACGGCCGAGTCGGTCAACGAAAAGCCCGTCGGGAATTTGTCCCGTATTTTAACACTTTTGTCCCTTATTTGGGAGTGAGGAAGTTGGCGACCCTAGTAGCCAGTCAAATTATACTAATGCATGCATTGTCTTTCCATTGACTGGATGGCACGCAACCAAAGCTTTTCACTGTACCTCGCTGCACGTGACAATGAACCAAACCAACAACGCGCTAAACACTTCCTTCGCCCCCCTGTCTAGCTGCGACGCCACTTTCAGAGATAGCTGTGTCACTCGCGACGTCTGGTTACTGGAGTTCTGAAGGCTTGTAGCTCCTCCAGACCATCATGTGGTCACGAGACACTTCAAACTGTGCTGCATTCTATAGCGATGCGGTCAAAGGGACAAAATAGCCCTTGTGATAGGCAGCTCGTGAATGTAGCTTTTGTTGATTAAATATGAACTGCTCGTTCACGCTGTGTTTTCAACCCCGGCAGAAGAGATTAGGTTGAAATGTGGCCACAGGCACCAAGGAAGGTGCTGATCCACTCATCATTCACTGCCGCTGTACCAAGGGATGCTGGTTTAAACCGAAGATAGACACAAAGAGCTGGAGGGACTCAGTGAGACAGGCAGCATAGAGTCATAGAGCGATACAGTGTGGAAACACGCCCTTCGGCCCAACTGGCCCACACCGGCCAAAAATGTCCTAGCTACACTAGTCCCCACTTGCCTGCGCTTGGTCCATATCCCTCCAAACCTGTCCTATCCATATACCCGTCCATCTGTTTCTTAAACTATTGGATAGTCCCAGCCTCAACTACCTCCTATGACAGCTTGTTCCATACACCCACCACCCTCTGTGTGAAAAAGTTACCCCTCGGATTCCTATTAAATCTTTTCCTCTTCACCTTGAACCTATGTCCTCTGGTCCTCGATTCCTCTACTCTAGGTAAAAGACTCTACCCGATCTATACCTCTCATGATTTTGTACACCTCTACAAGGTCTCCCCTCATCCTCCTACCCTCCATGGAATAGAGACCCAGCCTACTCAACCTCTCCCTATAGCTCACAACCTCTAGTCCTGGCAACATCCTCGTAAATCTTTTCTGAACACTTTCAAGCTTGACAATATCTTTCCTATAACATGGAGCCCAGAACTGAACACAATATTCTAAATGCGGTCTCACCAACGTCTTATACAACTGCAACATGACCTCCCAACTTCTATACTCAACACTCTGACTGATGAAGGTCAAAATGCCGAAAGTCTTTTTGACCACCTTATCTACCTGCGACTCGACCTTCAAGGAACCATGCACCTGTCCTCCTAGATCCCTCTGCTCTACAACACTACCTACAGGTCTACCATTCACTGTGTAGGTCCTGCCCTTGTTCCACGTCCCAAAATGCAACACCTCACACTTCTCTGTATTAAATTCCATCAGCCATTCCTCCGCCCATCAGGCCAACCGATCCAGATCCTGCTGCAACCGTTCACAACCATCTTCACTATCTGCAAAACCACCCGCTTTTGTATCATCAGCAAACTGGTATCTCCGGAGAGAAGGAATGGACGATGTTTCGGGTCGAGACCCTTCTTTCCCTCATCGTCCATATCTCTCTTTTCCCCCACCAAGGCGCCCCAGCTACTCATGTTCACCCAACAAACAGCTAACAATGGCCTGTTTCCTTTTGTCATCGATACTTTTTTGCATATCTTTCATTCCCTGTTCTTTACCATCTATATCTCTCATTTCCCTTATCCCTAACCAGTCTGAAGAAGGGTCCCGACCCGAAACGTCACCCATTCCTTCTCTCCAGAGATGCTGCCTGTCCCTCTGATTCACTGCTGCCATGTAGGAGGTCCTCTGTTCTCTTCTCCTCTGCTCATTTAATTCTATACATGCTCCAAACAGGAATTACTTGGGTGCAGCACCCTGGCACAATTTTTACCAAGAAACTGAACTGTCTTTTTTTTTAAAATAACCAAAAATAGATTTAGTCCAAGTATTTACAACGCTATTTACAATACAAAATAATTCAAAACAAAGCCCACAACCACAATAGAAATAAAGGAAATATTATTAAATATCAAATATACTATTAAGCAACTATTGCCCCATCCTTATTAATAGACAATAGACAATAGGTGCAGGAGTAGGCCATTCTGCCCTTCGAGCCAGCTCCGCCATTCAATGTGATCATGGCTGATCATCCCCAATCAGTACCCCGTTCCTGCCTTCTCCCCATATCCCCTGACTTGGCCATCTTCAAGAGCCCTAACTAGCTCTCTCTTGAAAGCATCCAGAGAACCGGCCTCCACCGTCCTGTGAGGCAGAGAATTCCACAGACTCACAACTCTGTGTGTGAAAAAGATGCATTAAGGATGCATCCCCCCCCCCCCCCCCCCGCGGTGCCCAACGGTCACGAAGATACCCCAGGGTGCCCGTGGGCAGCGCGTCGTCCCTCTCTAGTGCCACCCGGGTGGGAACGTACTGAACCACCCTTTTAGTGAATGCAGCCAGACCATCACCCAAACCATCCTTCCATCCCTTCCATCGATTTACACCTCATTTCCTTCGATGGTAAAGAAAGCCAACGCAATGCTGGCATGTATTTCGAGCGGGCGGTCACGGTGCAGCAGCGGTAGAGTTGCTGCCTTCGAGCGAATGCAGCGCCGGAGACCCGGGTTCGATCCCGACTACAGGTTGCTGTCTCTGCGGAGTTTGTACGTTCTCCCCGTGACCTGCGCGGGTTTCCTCCGAGATCTTCGGTTTCCTCCTCCACTCCAAAGACGTACATGTTTGTAGGTTAATTGGCTTGGTAAATGTAAAAAAATGTCCCTAGTGGGTGTCGGGTGGTGTTAATGTGCGGGGATCGCTGGTCGACGGTTTCGTGCTGTATCTGTAAAGGTAAAAGGGCTTGCATACAGAAACGGAGATGCAACGCTGAGGCTCTACAAGGCGCTGGTCAGGAAGCATTTGGACTTTTGAGAGCAATTTTGGGCCCCATATCCGAGGAAGGATGGTTCTGGAGAGGGTCAAGGAGGTGCAGGAGGAGGAGCGAGCAGGTTAACATACGACTAGCGTATGTCGCACGCGGTCACAGGGAGAACATACAAACGTCCGTACAGACTGCGCCCGTGGTCATGTATCTCATAGCCTGTAAATGTAAAGGCTCGATTGTAATCATGTATTGTCTTTCTGACTGGATAGCACGCGACATAGGTTTTTCACTGTACCTTCAGCACAGGCTAAACTGTACTGAACCCGGGCCTCTGGCACTGTGAGGCAGCAACCCTCCCCCTGCACCACCAGGCCACATGAACGGAGGAGGAAAAATTAATTACTTTAATTAAAATTAATCCACTTAATATTACAAATTCAATGCCTAACAAGGAATAATATATTTAAGAAACTCTTTGTTAATATGCAAATTAGCAAAAAGATTGGAAAAACCTGTTTCTTTTCATCAAATGGAGATTTGTTTCCTGAAATATTAATATCCACTCCATCAAACGCAATAACAGGAGCAGCTTACAATTAAGATCGCAATTCTTGCTATTACCATTTTCTCTTGGTAGCTTTTAACGATAAAACAAAATACTTGCCGAAATGGAATGGAGATTGTGCTGATAGCCCGTGGCGCAGAGATTACAATTACTTATAGCTGATCAACGGCCTCGACAAAACGGCTGGATTTTCAGCCAGACCAGAAAAATAACGAGAATGCCAGAATCAGATCTGATCGGATTGCAAACACGGGCGCTTTGTTGATATGTCAATGTGACAGATAGGCAGGCGCATCTCAGAAATGGACACATAAAATAAGCCTTTAAAGACTCCATTTACCAATTTTGCTCGGGAAAAAAAAAAATAATTCATCCTCATTCCGCTGGTGGATACCGCCAGCCTTTATAAATAATTTACTCTCACTTGTCATTCCGAAGGAAATATCTTTTAAAAACCTTGCAGGTTTGTACTAAGCCGCTCTTGGTTATTTACCTTTTTAATAAGTACAGTGATATTTATCAGAAAAACGGAGAAATGAAAAAAAAAAAGTCTTAGATGGCTATCGCAAGGTACCAATTTTGTAGGTGATGTGTTATGTACCATATGTGCCATAGGTATTGCTTTGCACTGGATTAAAAACTCACGCTTCAAATCACTTTTACAAAATGACATAAAGTGCTGTAATAACTCGGTGGATCGGGCAGCATCTCTGGAGAACATGGACAGGTGATGTATCAAGTCAGAACCCTTCTTCAAACCCTGTCCCAATCCACAACGTCGCCTATCCATGCTCTCCGGAGATGCTGCCTGACCTGCGGAGTTTTATAACCATATAGCCATATACCAATTACAGCACGGAAACAGGCCTTCTCGGCCCTTCCAGTCCGTGCCGACCATTCATTTTCCCCTAGTCCCATCTACCTGCACTCAGAACATACCCCTCCATTCCCTTCCCGTCCATATACCTATCCACTTCACTTGTAAATGTTAAAATCGATCCTGCCTCCACCACTTCTGCAGGAAGATCATTCCACACAGCCACCACTCTCTGAGTATAGAAGTTCCCCCTCATGTCACCCCTAAACTTCTGTCCCTTAATTCTCATGTCATGCCCTCTTGTTTGAATCTTTCCCTACCCTCAATGGGAAAAGCTTATCCATGTCAACTCTGTCTATCCCTTTCATCATTTTAAAGACCTCAATCAAGTCCCCCCTTAACCTTCTACGCTCCAGTTAATCCAGCACTTCGTCCCTTGTTTTATTACCCAACATCTGCAGTTCCTAGTTTCCACTTTAAATCGTTTGTTTACCTCTGCAAATTGGCTTCTGAAAGTTCGGTGCATCCGAGGGTCTCGACCCGAAACGTCACCCATTCCTTCCCTCCAGATATGCTGCCTGCCCCCCTGAGTTACTCCAGCATTTTGTGTCTGTCTTTGGTTTAAAAACATAGACAACAGGTGCAGGAAGAGGCCATTCGGCCCTTCGAGCCCGCACCGCCATTCATTGTGACCATGGCCGATCGTCCCCAATCAATAACCCGTGCCTGCCTTCTCCCCATATCCCTTGACTCCACTAGCCCCTAGAACTCTCTCTTAAATCCATCCAGTGATTTGCTCCCCACTGCCAGCATCTGCAGGTCCTCCCGACCCATTCCAACTTGAGAATGAAGCAGCTGGGCTTGTACATGCTGGAGTTTAGAAGGATGAGAGGGAATCTTATTGAAACATATAAGATTGTTATGGGGTTTGGACACGCTGGAGGCAGGAAGCATGTTCCCGATGTTGGGGGAGTCCAGAACCAGGGGCCACAGTTTAAGAATAAGGGGTAAGCCATTTAGAACAAAGATGAGGAAACACTTTTTCTCACAGAGAATGGTGAATGTGTGGAATTCTCTGCCTCAGAGGGCGGTGGAGGCCGGTTCTCTGGATGCTTTCAAGAGAGAGCTAGATAGGGCTCTTAAAAATAGCGGAGTCAGGGGATGTGTAGAGACGGCATGAACGGGGTTACTGATTGGGGATGATCAGCTGTGATCACATTGAATGGCAGTGCTGGCTGGAAGGGCCGAATGGCCTACTCCTGCACCTATTGTCGATTGATGTTGTTTTTGCTTTAAAATAATTCCTTCCCCCCCCACTCCCCAAGCAAATAGTTTCAAGTTTCAGCTGTTATTTCAAGACAGATTTTGCTGAGAAATCTCTGCTTCAAGGTCTGCTGCTGCTCACAAACTAATTACAGGGGCATTGAAATTATGCTATCGGAATCTCCTTGGCTAGCAATAAATGGAACAACATACTACAAGTACTGTGCAATATACACCTGAATTCTGTTGCCCTGAAGATCATACAGAGCCCTTGCTGCCAGCTTGAATGCAGAACGCTAATGTTTGTCCTTTCGCCCTCCAATCGTGCAAACGAGGCACATATTATCAATTTTAAAACTCAAGGCTTTTTAAGATTCTATTGTTGATACTACATAAAGAAATAAATTGCGTTTACACAACGACCTCTCATGATCTCAGGATGTCCCGAAGGACCGACGATCAAAGGAGTGTGGTTAACGCTGTCACAGAGGAAACAGCAGTGTGATTATAGACAATAGACAATAGGTGCAGGAGTAGGCCATTCAGCCCTTCGAGCCAGCACCGCCATTCAATGTGATCATAGCTGATCATCCCCAATCAGTACCCCATTCCTGCCTTCTCCCCATATCCCCTGACTCCGCTATTTTTAAGAGCCCTATCTAGCTCAAACAATAAAGCCCAGATAATGTAGTTCTGTGCAGTGATGCCGTTAAAGGGATAAATATTGGTCTAGAGAGTAATGCCACAGGCCTGACAGATGTGGGCGGCACAGTTGCTGCCTAGCAGAGCCAGAGATCCGGGTTCGATCCTGACTACATGGGTGCTTGTCATCACGGAGCTTGCACGCTCTCCCCGTGACCGAGTGGGTTTTCTCCGGGCACTCTGGTTTCCTCCCACACTCCAAAGACGTGCAAGTTGGACTTATAGAAACGTACAAAATTCTTAAGGGTTTGGACAGGCTAGATGCAGGAAGATTGTTCCCGATGTTGGGGGAGTCCGGAACAAGGGGTCACAGTCTAAGGATAAGGGGGAATTCCTTTAGGACCGAGATGAGGAAAACATTCTTTACACAGAGAGTGGTGAGTCTCCGGAATTCTCTGCCACAGAAGGTCGTTGAGGCCAGTTCATTGGCTATATTCAAGAGGGAGTTGGATGTGGCTCTTGTGGCTAAAGGGATCAGGGGGTATGGAGAGAAGGCAGGTACGGGATACTGAGTTGGATGATCAGCCATGATCATATTGAATGGCGGCGCAGGCTCGAAGGGCCGAATGGCCTACTCCTGCACCTATGTTTCTATGTAGGCTAATTGGATTCTGTAAATTGTCCCAAGTGTGCAGGATGGTGCTAGTGTGCGCGGTGATCGCTGGTCGGCGCGGACTCTGTGGGCTGAAGGGCCCAACTCCACGATGCATCTCGAAACCTAAGACAATATCAACATCAATTACATCCCAAATATTTTGGAAAGCTTTGTTTGCTTGCTACCAAATCAAATCATATCATACGGGTTTTCTCCCACCTCCCAAAGATGAGCGGGTGTGTAGGTTAATTGATCTCTGTAAATTGCCCCTAGTATGTAGGGAGTGGCTGAGCAAGTGAGGTGTCAGAGAGCTAGTATGAATGGGTGATCGATGGCCAGAGTGGTCTCGGTGGGCTGAAAGGTCTGTTTCCATGGTGAAACAAAAATTAAAAGAAATATCGAGTACTCCTTCAATTCCTTGAGGTGACACTACCAGTAACAACAATACACAACAGACTATAGACAATAGGTGCAGGAGTTGGCCATTTGGCCCTTCGAGCCAGCACCGCCATTCAATGTGATCATGGCTGATCATCCCCAATCAGTACCCCCGTTCCTGCCTTCTCCCCATATCCTCTGACTCCGCTATTTTTTAAGTCCTATCTAGCTCGCTCTTGAAAGCATCCAGAGAACCTGCCTCCACCGCCCTCTGAGGCAGAGAATTCCACAGACTCACCACTCTCTGTGAGAAAAAGTGTTTCCTCGTCTCTGTTCTAAACGGCTTACTCCTTATTCTTAAACTGTGGCACCTGGTTCTGGACTCCCCCCATCATCGGGAACAAGTTTCCTGCCTCTAGCGTATCCAAACCCTTAACAATCTTATAGACAAACTTGTATAGTATAACAGCCCTAAGCAACTGACACCGAGTTGCATAGGAGACTGGGTTTAAGCAGGAATTTCACACCAAAAGGTCTTGTTCGTTGGAATTGGCCCATTCATAGTCACAGAGTGATACAGCGTGGAAACAGGCCCTTCGGCCCAACCTGCCCACACCGACCAACATCCCGCATCTACACTAGTCCCACCTGCCTGCATTTGGTCCATATCCCACCAAACCTGTCCTATCCATGTACCTGTCTAAATGTTTCTTAAACTTTGCGATAGTCCCTGCCTTAACTACCTCCTCCGGCAGCTCGTTCCACACACCCACCACCCTCTGTGTGAATAAACCCTTACGCCACTTTTACCCTGAAAGTCCGCAGCCATCCCAGGTGGGACGGACTTGCATGTTAAAACGCAAAGTGCTGGAGTAACTCGATGGGTCGGCGGCATCTGCGGAGATGTTTCGGGCTGTCGTTTCACCCGAGACGTCACGTGTCCATTCTTTCCACAGATGCCTGGAGATTTCCACACCTGGAGTATTGCGTACAGTTCTGGTCTCCAAATCTGAGGAAGGACATTATTGCCATAGAGGGAGTGCAGAGAAGGTTCACCAGACTGATTCCTGGGATGTCAGGACTGTCTTATGAACAAAGACTGCATAGACTTGGTTTATACTCTCTAGAATTTAGGAGATTGAGAGGCGATCTTATAGAAACTTACAAGATTCTTAAGGGGTTGGACAGGCTAGATGCAGGAAGATTGTTCCCGATGTTGGGGAAGTCCAGGACAAGGGGTCACAGCTTAAGGATAAGGGGGAAATCCTTTAGGACCGAGATGAGAAGGACTTTTTTCACACAGAGAGTGGTGGGTCTCTGGAACTCTCTGCCACAGAGGGTAGTTGAGGCCAGTTCATTGGCTATATTTAAGAGGGAGTTAGATGTGGCCCTTGTGGCTAGAGGGATCAGAGGGTATGGAGAGAAGGCAGGTACGGGATACTGAGTTGGATGATCAGCCATGATCATATTGAATGGCGGTGCAGGCTCGAAGGGCCGAATGGCCTACTCCTGCACCTAATTTCTATGTTTCTATGTTTCTATGCTGCCTGACCCGTTGAGTTACTCCAGCACCTGCAGTTCCCTGGTATCTCCAGACCCGCTGGTTAACCAGCTGAAAGATTACCTCCATCTCAGATGCGTTGTTTTGACTTGATTATTTTCTTCAACACCCCTCACAGATTTGGAAACGCCAAGGCGATTGGATACGCTTCTTGTGATCACTACCCCAATTCACATCAATCCCACAGCTCGTCTGCACAAATACATGCGATTCGGCAGCACCTTGGGAGTTTTAGAAGCTAGATTATTCTCCACTGAGGAACCTTTGCTTGTAAAAATACTCCATTCAAGTTTTAGTCTGAAACTGAGGAGATTAGTCATGAAACAAACAGACTTAATCTGGGAGACTGCAGCAAGGAGATCTAGTAATTCTCCAATGGGACATAAACAGAACATAGCTACAACTGCTTGCTCAAGATTAGGCATTGGAAATATCTGAGGCAGCACCACAATGCAAGTGAATGCAGTTTTTAACTATGATATTTTAAAACAATGAATCATTGTTAGTGGCCCATTGGCACAGCGGTACAGTTGCTGCCTCACAGCGCCGGAGACCCGGGTTCGATCCTGACTACGGGTGCTGTCTGTGCGGAGTTTGTACGTTCTCCCCATGACCTGCGTGGGTTTTCTCCGAGATCTTCAGCTTTCTCCCACACTCCAAAGGCGTGCAGGTTTGTAGGTTAGTTGGCTTGGTATGAATGTAAAATTGTACCCAGTGTGCGTAGGGTAGTGTTAGTGTACGGGGATCGCTGGGCAGCACGGACTTGGTGGGCCGAAGGGCCTGTTTCTGCACTGTATCTCTGAACTAAACTAAATGAAACATTATCTGGGAAGTTTAACATGAAGCCCATGTGGGAACAAGTCAGATTGTGAGTAGATGGTGGACAAAAATGCTGGAGAAACTCAGCGGGTGAGGCAGCATCTATGGAGCAAAGGAAATAGGCGACGTTTCGGCTCGAAATCCTTCTATAT
Source organism: Raja brachyura (assembly GCA_963514005.1). The sequence continues at coordinate 10,475,399 of OY740783.1, read as the reverse complement.
CCTTCGATCCATAGATGCTGCCTCACCCGCTGCGTTTCTCCACCATTTTTGTCACAGAGACTTGTGAGGGTGTGGAATTCTCTGCCTCAGAGGGCGGTGGAGGCCAGTTCTCTGGATGCTTTCAAGAGAGAGCTGGATAGGGCACTTAAAGATAGCAGAGTCAGGGGATATGGGGAGAGGGCAGGAACGGGGTACTGATTGGGGATGAACAGCCATGATCACATTAAATGGTGGTGCTGGCTCGAAGGGCCGAATGGCCTACTCCTGCACCTATTGTCTATTGTCTACCTTCGATTTTTCAGCATCTGCAGTTCCTTCTTAAACAGATTGTAAGTAGATGTGCTTTTAGAGGTGATGGGATTGGATGCATATTAGGAATTTTAAGGACTCCACAAACAAAAAGGTTACTTGAGTTTAGAGTATTAGATTAGAAAGACGGCATGGAAATAGGTCCATCATCCCACTGAGGTCACACCGGCCATTAATCACTCATTCACACTAGTTCCGCGTTATCCCGTATCTCATCCTCGCCCGACACACTTGGGGCAAACTTAAGAAGCCAATTAACCTACAAACTCGCCCCTCTTTGGAATGTGGGGGAGGGGGGAGAAACCCATGCAGTCAGAGCGACAACATGCAAACTCCACAGAGACAGCACCAGAGGTCTGGATCGAACTGTCACGGTATGGCAGCAGCCGGCACGCTACAGTGCCACCATTCCACAGAGTTGAATTGCAGTCAGAAAGGGGAAGAATAAGACATAGAAACATAGAAATTAGGTGCAGGAGTAGGCCATTCGGCCCTTCGAGCCTGCACCGCCATTCAATACGATCATGGCTGATCATCCAACTCAGTATCCCGTACCTGCCTTCTCTCCATACCCTCTGATCCCCTTAGCCACAAGGGCCACCTCTAACGCCCTCTTAAATATAGCCAATGAACTGGCCTCAACTACCCTCTGTGGCAGAGAGTTCCAGAGACCCACCGCTCTCTGTGTGAAAAAAGTCCTTCTCATCTCGGTCCTAAAGGATTTCCCCCTTATCCTTAAGCCATGACCCCTTGTCCTGGACCTCCCCAACATCGGGAACCATCTTCCTGCATCTAGCCTGTCCAACCCCTTAAGAATTTTGTAAGTTTCTATAAGATCGCCTCTCAATCTCCTAAATTCTAGAGAGTATAAACCGAGTCTATGCAGTCTTTGGTCATAAGACAGTCCTGACATCCCAGGCATTGAAAGCATCCAGACGAGTGAGAATAGCTGATCACAAGGGTATAAGTGCCATTTATTGGGACAATTTTCATAAAGTTCATGAAAAATAAGCTGTACATTTGGTGGCACGTATACATATATATATATATATGTAGTGCCAGCTTTATAGGGGGCAATGGTGGCGCAGCGGTAGAGTTGCTGCCTTACAGCGCCAGAGACCCGGGTTCGATCCCGACTACGGGTGCTGTCTGTACGGTGTTTGTACGTTGTGGCTAGTTTAAACCAAAGGCTCTTCATACCATTGCCTCCATCAGGCAGCCAATGACTCAGCTCTTGCAACGTCTGTTCTCCCCGTGACCTGCGTGGGTTTTCTCCGGGTGCTCCGGTCTCCTCCCACACTCCAAAGACATAGAAACATAGAAAAATAGGTGCAGGAGTAGGCCATTCGGCCCTTCGAGCCTGCACCGCCATTCAATGTGATCATGGCTGATCATCCAACTCAGTATCCCATACCTGCCTTCTCTCCATACCCCCTGATCCCTTTAGCCACAAGTGCCACATCTAACGCCCTCTTAAATATAGCCAATGAACTGGCCTCAACTACCTTCTGTGGCAGAGAATTCCAGAGACTCACCACTCTCTGCGTAAAGAATGTTTTCCTCATCTCGGTCCTAAAGGAATTCCCCCTTATCCTTAGACTGTGACCCCTTGTTCTGGACTCCCCCAACATCGGGAACAATCTTCCAGCATCTAGCTTGTCCAACCCCTTAAGAATTTTGTAAGTTTCTATAAGATCCCCCCTCAATCTTCTAAATTCCAGCGAGTACAAGCCGAGTCTATCCAATCTTTCCTCATATGAAAGTCCTGACATCCCAGGAATCAGTCTGGTGAATCTTCTCTGTACCCCCTCTATGGCAAGGATGCCTTTCCTCAGATTTGAAGACCTAGATGTTTGCAGGTTAGTTGGCCCTGGTAAAGATTGTAAACTGTTGTCACTAGTCTGTGTAGGATAGTGACAGTGTGCGGGGCGATCGCTGGTCGGCGCGGACTCGGTGGGCCCAAGGGCCTGTTTCCACGCTGTATCTCTAAACTAAACTGGAGCAGAGTAGTTTCACGGCGTAGATGTGGGTAAAATAATGTCGCAGGGGAACGAAGACCATAGTTGGTCACATCTTCCAGTTAGCAAGATTGGAAATACAACATTGCAACTCAATTATTGACAAGTTATGATCCTTGCTCATAATTAGAGGTGGCCAGAAATAAAATAGACAATAGACATTAGGCGTAGGAGTAGGCTATTCGACCCTTCGAGCCAGCACCGCCATCCAATGTGATCATGGCTGATCATCCCCAATCAGTACCCCGTTCCTGCCTTCTCCCCATATCCCCTGACTCCGCTACCCATAAGAGCTCTATCTAACTCTCTCTTGAAAGCATCCAGAGAACCAGCCTCCACCGCCCTCTGAGGCAGAGAATTCCCAACACTCACAACTCTCTGTGTGAAAAAGTTTTTACTCATCTCCGTTCTAAGTGGCTTACTCCTTATTCTTAAACTGTGGCCCCTGGCTCTGGACTCCCCCAACATCGGGAACATGTTTCCTGCCTCTAGCGTGTCCAAACCCTTAATAATCTTATATGTTTCAATAAGATCCTGTCTCATCCTAAATTCCAGAGTATACAAGCCCAGCCGCTCCAATCTAGCAACATATGACAGTCCTGCCATCCCGGGAATTAACTCAATGCCGAAATGTTATCGAATTATTACCTTAACGAACGCGAAAGGACTGGATAGAGTGGATTTGGAGAGGATGTTTCCATTAGTAGGAGAGTCTGGGACTAGAGGTCATAGCCTCAGAATTAAAGGACGTCCCTTTTGGAAGGAAATGAGGAGGAATTTTTTTAGTCAGAGGGTGGTGAATCTGTGGAATTCTTTGCCACAGACGGCTGTGGAGGCCAAGTCAGCAGATATTTTTAAAGCAGATAGATAGATTCTTGATTAGTGTGTCAGAGGTTATGGGGAGAAGGCAGGGGAATGGGGTTAGGAATGAGAGATAGATCAGCCATGATTGAATGGCGGAGTAGACTTGATGGGTCGAGTGGCCTAATTCTGCCCCTGTCACTTGTGAACTTATGAACGCACAAATATAAGATCATGAGAGGCATTGATGGGGTAGATGGCCAGAACATGATTCTCCAGGGTGGGATTGCCAAAGAGGGGAATAGATCAGGTAGACGCACAGAGTCTCTTGCCCAGAGTAGGGGAATCGAGAACCTGAGGACATGGGTTTAAGGAGAGGGGTGAAAGATTTAATATGAACCTGAGGGGAAACTTTGTCACACAAAGGTTGGTGGGTGCATGGAACAAGCTTACAGAGGAGGTAGTTGAGGCTGGGACTATCGCAATGTTTAAGAAACATTTATACGGGTACTTGGATAGGACAGGTTTGGAGGGATATGGGCCAAACGCAGGCAGGTGCGACTAGTGTAAATGGGACATGTCGGCCGGTGTGGGCAAGTTGGGCTGAAGGGCCTGTTTGCACACTGAATGACTAGAGGTCATGCCTTTATGGAGACAGGGTCAAAGTGTAAAGGAGATGTGTGGGGCAAGTTTTTTGTTCAATTAAAGAGGTGCTGGATGCCTGGAACAGGGAAAACACGACCGGGGATGGTGTTAGAGACGGCACCAATAGTAGCATTTAAGAGGCCTTTAAGTACGCACATGGCTGTGCAGGGAATGGGGGAGGTATGGATTAGGTGCAGGCTAGACGATGTTAGTTAATCTTAGCATCGTGTTTGGTACAGACATTGTGGGCTGAAGGGCCTGCTCCTGAGCTGCTGTCCTCTGTTCTATTTTTAAAAAAACCACAAGGATTCGTGTCTGATTTCACAGTGCACGACCACCACTCCATCTAAAGCCACATATAATTTTACTAACAGATTTACTCTGCAGTATCTACTGTACGTGCACCCGTCTCATTAGTCACGAAGATCAAATGCAACCTCCTCTCCAGTCCAAAAATATACCTGCCCCAGCACAGTTGGCCTCGATGCATCATAGAGGTTCTAATTTACACACCGTAATTCTTGTGGCTTAAACAATATTAAGATCATGAGAAGTAGGACGAGGACCAGGCCATGTCGTCCTTTGGAGTCTGCGCCATAAATTGATAACGTAATGGCCAAACGTCCAACTCTAACTTCATGGGTTTCAACTCTAAACCTTATTCCCTTAGTGTAACTCAAGGGGTCAGCAACCTACGGCCCAGCGGCCGGATCCGGCCAGTAACCCAAAACCATCCGGCCCACAGGCGTATATGTTTTAACCATATAACATATAACCATATAACAATTACAGCACGGAAACAGGCCATCTCGGCCCTTCAAGTCCGTGCCGAACAACTTTTTTCCCTTAGTCCCACCTGCCTGCACTCATACCATAACCCTCCATACCCTTCTCATCCATATGCCTATCCAATTTATTTTTAAATGATACCAATGAACCTGCCGCTACCACTTCCACTGGAAGCCCTTTCCACACCGCTACCACTCTCTGAGTAAAGAAGTTCCCCCTCATGTTACCCCTAAACCTCTGTCCCTTAATTCTAGTCATGTCCTCTTGTTTGAATCTTCCCTATTCTCAAAGGGAAAAGCTTGTCCACATCAACTCTGTCTATCCCTCTCATCATTTTAAAGACCTCTATCAAGTCCCCCCTTAACCTTCTGCGCTCCAGAGAATAAAGACCTAACTTATTCAACCTATCTCTGTAACTTAGCTGTTGAAACCCAGGCAACATTCTAGTAAATCTCCTCTGTACCCTCTCTATTTTGTTGACATCCTTCCTATAATTGGGCGACCAAAATTGTACACCAATTAGTTTTCAATTAGTTTTCGCGACCTTGCAACTGTAGCCAGTCCTGGAGACGCAGGTGACCTGGGCGTTACAGCCAGAACCAGGGGCTGAACATTGACTTCTCCCACTTCAAATAGCCCTTGCTTTCCCTCTCTCTCAGTCTATCCCTCCCTAGTTCTCCATCTTGTTTCACTGTGCTCCTGATTCAATTTTACTGATTGTCTGCCTTGTTGTCTTTATAACAAGAGGAATCAAATATAGGAGCAAAGAGGTCCTTCTGCAGTTGTACAGGGCCCTAGTGAGACCACACCTGGAGTTTTGTGTGCAGTTTTGGTACCCTAATTTGAGGAAGGACATTCCTGCTATTGAGGGAGTGCAGCGTAGGTTTACAAGGTTAATTCCCGGGATGGCGGGACTGTCATATGCTGAGAGAATGGAGCGGCTGGGCTTGCACACTCTGGAGTTTAGAAGGATGAGAGGGGATCTCATTGAAACATATAAGATTGTTAAGGGTTTGGACACACTAGAGGCAGGGAACATGTTCCCGATGTTGGGGGAGTCCAGAACCAGGGACCACAGTTTAAGAATAAGGGGTAAGCCATTTAGAACAGAGACGAGGAAACACTTTTTCTCACAGAGAGTGGTGAGTCTGTGGAATTCTCTGCCTCGGAGGGTGGTGGAGGCAGGTTCTCTGGATGCTTTCAAGAGAGAGCTAGATAGGGTTCTTAAAAATAGCGGAGTCAGGGGGATATGGGGAGAAGGCAGGAACGGGGTAATGATTGGGGATGATCAGCCACGATCACATTGAATGGCGGTGCTGGCTCGAAGGGCCGAATGGCCTACTCCTGCACCTATTGTCTATTGTCTATTGTAACTGCTGAAAACGAAATGAAAAACACGTGAAAACTAACGCGAAAAACAACGCCAAGTGTCACACAATGGCGATAGATGGGGCCCGCCATCCGCTCACAGACAGGGGTCCTGGTCCCTACGCAGAACAGGGTTGTCCAACCCCTGGTGTAAATGGATCGATGGTTGAGGCTCGTGCGCCTCAACGCGACGACGAGGTCGCGTAATTTGCCTGCCGTAAGTGGGACGGGGCCTGTAGACACAAAATGCTGGAGTAAGTCAGCGGGCAGGCAGCATCCCTGGAGAGAAGGAATGGGATTGTAATCATGTATTGTCTTTCCGCTGACTGGTTAGCGCGCAACAAAAGCTTTTCACTGTACCTCGGTACACATAGAAACATAGAAAAATAGGTGCAGGAGTAGGCCATTCGGCCCTTCGAGCCTGCACCGCCATTCAATGTGATCATGGCAGATCATCCAACTCAGTATCCCGTACCTGCCTTCTCTCCATACCCCCTGATCCCTTTAGCCACAAGGGCCACATCTAACGCCCTCTTAAATATAGCCAATGAACTGGCCTCAACTACCTTCTGTGGCAGAGAATTCCAGAGACTCACCACTCTCTGTGTAAAGAATGTTTTCCTCATCTCGGTCCTAAAGGAATTCCCCCTTATCCTTAGACTGTGACCCCTTGTTCTGGACTCCCCCAAGATCAGGAACAGTCTTCCAGCATCTAGCTTGTCCAACCCCTTAAGAATTTTGTAAGTTTCTATAAGATCCCCCCTCAATCTTCTAAATTCCAGCGAGTACAAGCCGAGTCTATCCAATCTTTCCTCATATGAAAGTCCTGACATCCCAGGAATCAGTCTGGTGAATCTTCTCCGTACCCACTCTATGGCAAGGATGTCTTTCCTCAGATTTGGAGACCAAAACTGTACGCAATACACGTGACAATAAACTAGACTGACTAACTAACTTACGACAAAATGTTGTCAGATTTTCGGACAGGGGAGCGGTAGAGTTGCCGCCCTAGAGCACTAGAGAGCCGGGTTCAATCCTGACTGCGGGTGCTGTCTGTGTGTGAGGTTTGCACTTTCTCCCTGTGACCGGGTGGGTTTTCTCCTTGTGGTCTGGCTTCATAAGGCCATAAGTGATAGGAACAGAATTAGGCCATTCGGCCCATCAAGTCGACTTCCCCATTCAATCATGGCTAACCCCATTCTCCTGCCTTCTCCCAAGAACCCTAGGGCTAATCAAGAATCTATCAATCTCTGCCTTAAAAAAATATTCATTAACTTGGCCTCGACAGCCTTCTGTGGCAAGACTTTCCTCCCATACCTCAAAGACGTGCAGGTTTGTAGGTTAATTGGCTTTGTTAAAGTGTGGAGGAGTGTGAATGAACGTAGTGGGAACGTCGGAGCTCGGGGACGTCTCTTAGCGGCTCGTAATGCTAACGGCAGGTACTCGGGAAGACTCGCTAACGTAAGGTAAGCTCGGGAAGATGCGTGAAGATTTTTCACCACGTTGAAAAATGTCCACGAGAGCCCCGAGTACCGACGAGTGGCCATTACTGTAGATCTCCGAGTTCAAATCAGAGCAAACTCGGGAGAGCTCTTGGAATGAACTCGTACTGTGGGACAGGGCCATAAGGGGTAAGCCATTTAGAACGGAGGTGAGGAAACACTTTTTCACCTAGAGGGTTGTGAATCTGTGGAATTCTCTGCCTCAGAAGGCAGTGGAGGCCGATCCTCTGGATGCTTTCAAGAGAGAGTTAGATAGAGCTATTAAAGATAGCGGAGTCAAGGGATATGGGGCGAAGGGTACTGATTGTGGATGATCAGCCATGGTCACATTGAATGGCGGTGCTGGCTCGAAGGGCCGAATGGCCTACTCCTACACCTGTTGTCTTTTATCTATAAGACTTTAGGGGCAGGTAAGCCAAAATTTGAAGAGGTAGCTTTTGAGCAGGAAATATAAAGGTAACGAGACAATGGATGTAGGGTTGTGTGGAGCAGGGGAGCAGGGACAGATGATGATACTGTTGTCTAAAGGCGTATCATCTAATGCTGCCTTGGGACCAAAGAATGAGGACCACAGATATCTCAAGCGGGTTGTTGGACTGGAGGAGTCGATAGAGATGGGGGAAAGGCATCGTCCGTGGATGACGTTTTTGGTCGGGGCTCTTCTTCAGACTGAAGAGGTGCCCCGACCTGAAATGTCGTCCGTCCGTCCCCCTCACAGACGTTGCCTGACCCGCGCTGTTCCTCCGGGGCTTGCCTGGAATGGGCACCACTCCTGACAACTATGTCTTAGGCAGCACAGTGGCGCAGCGGTGGAGCACCAGAGGCCTGGGTTTGATCCTGTCCGTGGGTGCTGTCTGTACGGAGTTTGCACGTTCTCCCCGTGACCCGCGTGGGCTTTCTCCAGGATCTCCGGTTTCCTCCCACACTCCAAAGGGGTACAGGTTTGAAGGTTAATAGGCCTCATCTAATTGTAAATTGTCCCTTGTGTGTGCAGGATAGTTTGTGTGTGGGGATCGGTGTGGTCTTGGTGGGCCGAATGGCCTGTTTCCACACTCTTTCTCTAAACTAAACTACATGTTAAAGACATTTGGATGATGTACATGGGTTTTGATGGATATGGGCCAGAGGCAAGCAAGCGGGACTCGTGCAGATGGGGCATCTTGATCATTGTTTGATTTGTTTTGCTTTGCCTTTTTGCATATCTTTCGTCCGTTTGTTCTACGCGCCTTTCCTTAAAGGGCCTGTCCCACCAGCATGCAACTCTATGCGATGAACGCGATCAAACTAGAAGCGGGGGCCGCGCGGAGGTCGGGTGATCCCCTGTGCAGGGCCGTTCCCACCAGCCTGCGCCTGCATGCGGCAAGCGCGACCAAACCAGCAGCGAGGGCCGCGCGGAGGTCGGGTGAGTGGCGCAACACGGCGCAAAGTGAGGCGAACTTGGAGCGAAGTCTAAGGTAAGTTCGCCAGGACAGAGAAGGGCACACAGAGAGGGGCACAGAAGCACACACACACACAGGGCCGTGGAGCCACACACATAGAGGGTCACGGAGGCACTTACAAATAGGTTCACGGAGGCACGATGTCGGGGCGGTGTGTAAATGTCGAGGCGACTGCGAGCCGACAAGCCGTTGCCGCGCGGAATTTTCAGACATTGTCAGTTTTTCGGGGCCCGGGACGAACTCGGTGTCGGGACGAACTCGGGACGAACTCCGCACAATTCCGCACGGCTCCGGCGATTGAAGTGGGACCGGCCCCGCGACGCCGGACGGCTCAAGCGACCACGTTAGAAAGCGCTAATCGCATAGAGTTGCATGCTGGTGGGACAGGCCCTTAACTCTTGTTTCCCTCTCCCCTGACTCTCAGTCAGAAGAAATGTCACACCCCAGCGGTATGAACATTGACTTCTCCAATTTCAGGTAGTCCCTGCTTTCTCCCTCCTTCCCCTCCCCTTCCCAGCTCTCCCACAGCCCACTGTCTCCGCCTCTTCCTCTCTTCTCACTGCCCCCCACCTCCGCATCAGTCTGAAGAAGGACCTCGACCCGAAACGTCGCCTCTTCCTTTGCTCCATAGATGCTGCCTCACCCGCTGAGTTTCTCCAGCATTCTTGCCCGCCTCGGTCAGAAGAAGTGTGCCAACCAGAAACGGCGCCTGTTCCTTTTCTCCAGAGACTCAGCGGCTGACCCGCTGAGTTAAGGGCCTGCCACACTTACTCCACCTTGTCTCGCAAATTACGCGACCTCGCGGTCGCTTGAGGCGTACGGGCACCATATGGACGCGCGAGGGGCCGGTCCCACTTAGAAGCGCGGAGTTGTGCTGGGGCTCTGATATTCTGGCAGTGTCCAAAATCTTCGCGTGCCAATGGCCTGTCGGCAAGCAGGCGCATTGCGGACGTACGCAGCGCCTTGACGACGTATGCGTTGCGCGATGACGTCGCCGCCCGACGCCGTGCGACGCCCAAATTCAGTCGGCCCGCCTCACACGTGCACTTAGCGCACACATAGCATGAATGCCGCTTCCGTTTGGTGGCGCCAAACACACGCGATCGCATGCAAGTGGGACAGGCCCTTTACTGCAGCATTTTTCGCGTCTACCTTCTTGCTGGAATGCACACACCTGCTCAGGTGGGGTTCACCTGGGCTATTGCCCAGGTGATGAAAACAAGCACATCTCCCCCCCCTCTTGAGGCCCAAACTGCAATTATCAGCAAAATGTTGAAATGAATTGTAGCAGACCCATGGAATTGAGCTGTGTGGTTATCTCATTAAGTTTGAATTTTGCATATTCGCTGAGGCACCAAGTGTCTTTTTATCCCCCAAGAATTGGCCATCGAGCTGAATTATTATGAACACCAGAGAGTTCCGACACTGCGAATCAGCTCCGTAGTTAGAATCGCTAAATGACACTGAAAAGCTGCTTAATCCGCTCGACAAGCTAATCACTCTACTGACACACGCCGGCGAACGTGGTTCCTGCCAATTCTCCGCATGTTTGGCTTGTTAAACTGTCCTTTGTAGAGGCTAGAGGACAGATCGGCACAGAGTGGCAAAGATTCCCTATTAACCCGCGCAACCCAGAGCCATCAGCTACTGTCAAGAGCAGTAAATATTTCATCGTCTCCTCACCTCCGCTGCAAGGACAGTTGATGCAAAAGGTTGAAACCGCCCTTGCCGGATGTTTGCGTAGAGTTACACAAAAGGATGCAAGGTTCAGAAACGGTTGCTTCCATCCTCAACTCCGAAGGACAAAGACAAAGGATGGGGCGGTGGTGCAGCTAGTCGGGTTCAGCCCCGACCTCCACCCCGGTCAAATGTTCCCTCTGTGACGGTGTCTGGTTCATAAAGTGATGGGAGCAGAATCAGGCCATTCGGCCCATCATATGAGACATATAAGTCTATTAAGGATTTTGGACACGCTAGAGGCAGGAAACATGTTCCCGATGTTGGGGGAGTCCAGAACCAGGGGGCCACAGTTTAAAAATAAGGGTGAAGCCATTTGGAACGGAGACGAGGATACACTTTTTTCTCACAGAGAGTGGTGAGTCTGTGGAATTCTCTGCCTCAGAGGGCGGTGGAGGCGGGTTCTCTGGATGCTTTCAAGAGAGAGCTAGGTAGGGCTCTTGAAAATAGCGGAGTCAGGGGATATGGGGAAGAAGGCAGGAACGGGGTACTGATTGGGGATGATCAGCCATGATCACATTGAATGGCGGTGCTGGCTCGAAGGGCCGAATGGCCTCCTCCTGCACCTATTGTCTATTGTCTATTGTCAAGTCTACCCCGCCATTCAATCGTGGCTGTTCTATCTCACCCTCCTGACCCCATTCTCCTGCCTTCTCCCCCTTAACCCCAGACAGGTTTCTCCCAGGCGGGAACACGAGAGTCCATTCGGCCCTTCATTTGTCCTGCTATTCAGTGTTATTTATCATGGCTGGTCTGCCCCAGGTGCTTTGGTTTCTTCCCACATCCCAGAGCCGCCAGCAGGTCGGAAGGTTGGACACAACGTGGCTTTAAAACTACGACAAAATTCGTCTCTCGCATATGCATCCATTTAAAAGGTAGAGCCAGAGGGTGGTGAATCTGTGGAATTCATTGCCACAGAAGGCTGTGGAGGCCAAGTCAGTGGATATTTCTAAGGCAGAGAAAGATAGATTCTTGATCAGTACGGGTGTCAGGGAGTTACAGGGAGAAGGCAGGAGAATGGGGTTAGGAGGGAGAGATAGATCAGCCATGATTGAATGGCAGAGTGGACTTGATGGGCCGAATGGTATAATTCTGCTCCTATCACTTATAGAAACATAGAAAATAGGTGCAGGAGTAGGCCATTCAGCACTTCGAGCCTGCACCACCATTCAATATGATCATGGCTGATCATCCAACTCAGTATCCCGTACCTGCCTTCTCTCCATACCCCCTGATCCCTTTAGCCACAAGGGCCACATCTAACTCCCTCTTAAATATAGCCAACGAACTGGCCTCAACTACTTTCTGTGGCAGAGAATTCCACAGATTCACCACTCTATGTGTGAAAAATGTTTTTCTCATCTCGGTCCTAAAAGACCTCCCCCTTATCCTTAAACTGTGACCCCTTGTCCTGGACTTCCCCAACATCGGGAACAATCTTCCTGCATCTAGCCTGTCCAAACACTTAGGAATTTTGTACGTTTCTATAAGATCCCCCCCCCTCAATCGTCTAAATTCCAGCGAGTACAAGCCGAGTCTATCCAGTCTTTCTTCATATGGAAGTCCTGCCATCCCAGGAATCAGTCTGGTGAACCTTCTCTGTACTCCCTCTATGGCAAGAATGTCTTTCCTCAGATTAGGAGACCTAATTATGAACATGAACTTATGAGTCAATGTATTTCCAAGGGGGCATATTTCCCCACTTCCCGTGAACTGCTGTATTCCAGCCAGCGTATACAGTTCTTAAAACATTTTAAATAGAACGAGCTGAGCTGATGATCAAGGAACTGGGGGGTCAATTGGCCTCCTGCTCTGCAACAAGAACAGCTGCTTGACTGGCTTAAGATCTCTGGTGAAAAGTACGAACACCTGTACCAGTGGCAGGTTGCTCCTGCCTGACTTCTGAATTAATCGGTGATTAATGCACCTCGTCTGTTTTCCTGCTTTAAAGTCCGATTCTCACCCACTCCCCGACAGCTAGGAACTCCCGCCTTGCACAATATATATGGGTTTTCCTCAACATTGCCCTCGCGCGTGAGACAGAGAGACATGGAGGCAGACGGAGGGAGACAGACAGACAGAGAGAGACACAGAGACACGGAGACAGAGACACAGAGATAGACAGAGACAGAGACAGAGAGAGAGAGACGGAGAGAGGCGGAGACAGAGAGACAGACAGAGACACAGAGACACCGAGACAGAGACACGGAGATAGACAGAGAGAGAGAGACGGAGAGAGGCGGGGACAGAGAGAAAGACAGAGACACAGAGAGAGAGACACACACACACACATACAGATGGAGAGAGACAGAGAGAGGGAGACAGAGAGAGAGAAACAGAGAGAGAGAAACAGAGACAGAGACAGAGAGAAACAGAGAGAGAGAGAGATAGAGAGAGAAACAGAGAGAGAAAGAGAGAAAGAGAGACAGACAGAGAGAGAAACAGAGAGAGATAGAGAGAGAAACAGAGAGAGATAGAGAGAGAAACAGAGAGCGAGACAGAGAGAGAAAGAAAGAGACGGACAGAGAGTGAGACAGACGGAGAGAGACAGACAGACAAGACAGACAGAGAGAGGCAGAGAGAGACAGCGAGACAGAGAGAGAAAGACAGAGAAGAGAGAGAGAGAGAGAGAGAGATGGAGAGAGAGCAAGAGAGAGAGAGAGTGACAGGGAGAGAGAGAGTGAGTGAGAGAGAGTGAGAAAGAGAGACAGGCGGTTCGAGACAGACAGACGGAGAGAGAGAGACAGAGACAGACGGAGAGAGAGAGAGACAGGCAGAGACAGAGAGACAGATGGAGAGAGAGA
>OY740783.1:10316987-10456987 GCA_963514005.1 Raja brachyura | reverse complement strand
ATGGCAGTGCTGGCTCGGAGGACCAAATGGCCTACTCCTGCACCTATTGTCTATTGTCTATAGTCTATTGTCACCTTCACCTCAGCCAACAATGAACCATTCTACATTTCCTTGATCACGTCTGCTCTTAGCTGTCGTTTTCACACCTTACCCTTCCTTATCTCTGTGTCTCCCTCTCCCCTGGCTCTCGGTCTGAAGAAGGGTCTCGACCCAAAACGTCACCCATTCCTTCTCTCCAGAGATGCTGCCTGTCCCGCTGAGTTGATCCACCATTTTGTGCCTGTCTTCAGAATTCTAGATTTTTAGCTTTAACCAAGATTAATTTATGTCTCGTTAAATGTGATAGATGGCAAAACACTGGAAGACAATCTTTTGGTGTCGGTCTCTTGAAAATTCAGCTTGAATGGCAAGAATAATAAGTGCTGGAGCAACTCAGCAGGTCAGGCAGCATCACTGGAGAACGTGGACAGGTAACATTTCGGGTCGAGACCCTTCTTCCGACCAAATATATTTGACACCTACCAAAATAAATCATATTTAAACATGTTCATAAATGTATGTGATAGGAGCAGAATTAGGCCATTCGGCCCATCGAGTCTACTCCGCCATTCAATCATGCCTGATCTATCTCTCCCTCTCAACACCATTCTCCTGCCTTCTCCCCACAACTCCCGGCACTTACTGTACTTATAAAGAATCTGTCAATCCTCACCCTAAAAATAACGATCGACGGGCTCCACAGCCATCTATGGCAATGAATTCCACAGATTCGCCACCGGCTAGTCAAAGGGAATCCTCCTCATCTCCTTTCTAAAGGTTCGTCCATTTAATTCTGAGGCTGTGACCTCTGGTCCTAGACTCTCCCGCTAGTGGAAACATCTTCTCCACATCCACTCTATCCAAGCCTTTCACTATTCGGTAAGTTTCAATGAGGTGTCCCCTCATTCATCTAAACTCCAGCCGTCAAACGCTCATCATAGGTTAACCCAATCATTCCTAGGATCCTTCTCTTAAGTAAGCAAGTAAGTAAGTAAGTTTATTGGCCAAGTATTCACATACAAGGAATTTGCTTTGGTGCTCCACCCACAAGTAACAACATGACATACAGCGGCAGTTACGTATGATGCAGAAAACATTAATGATAAAACACCATTGATCAAGCATGAGAACCAACAAAATACCAGATCAAAGGGAGGCTACAGATTTTTGGCTGTTGAGTAGAGCAACGACTCGTGGATAAAAGCTGTGTTTATGTCTGGCTGTGGCAGCTTTGACAGAATGTGTCAAAAGAATGTGTTTCGTAATTTCGCAAAAGAAAAAAAAACATTTTAGTGTTAAAAGGATTAATTCGACGTATAGGAACAAAACCAAAAGGAAGTGTGTTGATCTTATATTAACAGCATCCACAAGTATACGTCTATGTGTACAGGGTAATAGCCCCATTCTGTAAGCAATACACTATTCCCAATATTCCCGACACGGAACATGAGCAGTTAATATTTACAATATTTCCAATTTCCCCTTCTTTTACAAATATTGTCATATAGTTTTGAGAATATTGAGGGCTGTCCGTTGGCGCAGCGGTAGAGTTGCTGCCTTAAGCGCCTGTCCCACTTTCACGACCTAATTCACGACCTTTTTTACTCGTGGACATTTATTCATCAGGCTAGAAAAACACCCCGACCTACTTGATGCCACGAGTACCTACGACTAGCATCACGGCCTGCTACGACCTCGTAGAAACATAGAGACATAGAAAAATAGGTGCAGGAGTAGGCCATTCGGCCCTTCGAGCCTGCACCGCCATTCAATGTGATCATGGCTGATCATCCAACTCAGTATCCCGTACCTGCCTTCTCTCCATACCCCCTGATCCCTTTAGCCACAAGGGCCACATCTAACGCCCTCTTAAATATAGCCAATGAACTGGCCTCAACTACCTTCTGTGGCAGAGAATTCCAGAGACCCACCACTCTCTGTGTAAAGAATGTTTTCCTCATCTCGGTCCTAAAGGAATTCCCCCTTATCCTTAGACTGTGACCCCTTATTCTGGACTCCCCCAACATCGGGAACAATCTTCCAGCATCTAGTTTGTCCAATCCCTTAAGAATTTTGTAAGTTTCTATAAGATCCCCCCTCAATCTTCTAAATTCCAGCGAGTACAGCCGAGTCTATCCAATCTTTCCTCATATGAAAGTCCTGACATCCCAGGAATCAGTCTGGTGAATCTTCTCTGTACCCCCTCTATGGCAAGAATGTCTTTCCTCAGATTTGGAGACCAAAACTGTATGCAATACTCCAGGTGTGGCCTCACCAAAACCCTGTACAACTGCAGTAGAACCTCCCTGCTCCTATACTCAAATCCTTTCGCTATGAATGCTAACATACCATTTGCTTTCTTCACTGCCTGCTGCACCTGCATGCCTACTTTCAATGACTGGTGTACCATGATCGTGATCACTATGCTGCGAGTATGAGTCAAGGGCAAACTCGGCAGAGGTTGTGAATTAGGTCGTGAAAGTAGGACAGGCCCTTCACAGCGCCAGAGACCCGGGTGCCATCCTGACTACGGGCACTGTCTGTACGGAGGTTGTACGGTCTCCCTTTGACCTGCGTGGGTTTTCTCCGGGTGCTCCGGTTTCCTCCCACACTGCAAAGACGTGCAGGTTTGTAGGTTAATTGGCTTTGGTAAAATTGTAAACTGTCCTTGGTAAGTGTAGGATAGTGTTGGTGTGGGGATCGCTGGTCAGCACAAACTCGGTGGGCCGAAGGGTCAGGCCAAATCACTGGATGGATTTAAGAGAGAGTTAGATAGAGCTCGAGGGGCTAGTGGAATCAAGGGATATGGGGAGAAGGCAGGCACGGGTTATCGATAGGGGACGATCAGCCATGATCACAATGAATGGCGGTGCTGGCTCGAAGATCCGAATGGCCTCTTCCTGCACCTATTTTCTATGTTCCTATGTTTCTATGTGCTGTACCTCTAAACTAAACTAAACTAGTACAAGGAGCTGAGTGTTTACATTGCATTTTATTTAGAATTTCCCTTCCTTTTACGAATCCCATCATATTGTATAGAGAATATTTAGAAATCCGAAGTGAAGATTAGATCAAAGTGGCACAGATTAGACCAATTAAAACAATGTATATATATATATATTTTGATGCCTCCGTATGTAGAATTCTTCAGATGCCATCTTCAAGAACGCCTATTCTGGAGAATAGCAACGTTCACTCCTCAACCAATATGAGCCCCATCATATGGTTACACAAAAAGCTGGAGAAACTCAGCGGGTGCAGCAGCATCTAAGGAGCGAAGGAGATAGGCGACGTTTCGGGTCGAGACCCTTCTCCAGTCTGAAGAAGGGTCTCGACCCGAAACGTCGCCTATCTCCTTCGCTCCTTAGATGCTGCTGCACCCGCTGAGTTTCTCCAGCTTTTTGTGTAACCCTCGATTCTCCAGCATCTGCAGTTCCTTCTTTAACAATAAGCCCCATCATATGATGTCCTCTGCTCTTTCATGTTTAAATTCCGAGTTTGCTCAAAATCAAGACACAAGGAACTGCAGATGCTGGTTTACGGATGAAAAAAAAACACACAAAGTGCTGGAGTAACTCAGCGGGTCAGGCAGGATCTCTGGAAAATATTCATTCAAACTCCAGCACTTCATGTCTATCTTTTGCTCAAAAAATCTATCTTTTCTTTGAGAAACAAAATCAGGGCTTCCAGCCGAACATGGCTTGTCAGCCACAAGCCAGTGTACCTGACCTGAAAAGCGGTCTGATCGGCTCGTGAAAGGCACTTCCAAAGTATTCCATCAGGAATGACGTTAAATTGATTGTCAAGGTGAAAATACTCAGCTCAGTTCATTTTTAGTTCAAATCAGGTCAGCTTATTATCACGTGTACTGAGGTGCAGTGAAAAAGCTTTTGTTGCGTGCTAACCAGTCAGCGGAAAGACCATACATGATTACAATCCAGCCATTTACAGTGTACAGGTACATGACATGGGAATAGCTGTTGGTGCAAGGTAAAGCCAGCAAAGTCTTGTCAAAGTTAAATACTGGCGGCAAACACTACCAAGAGAGGCAGGAATGGAATAAGGATGAGAAACTATATTCTGCAGACACAAGGAACTGCAGATGCTGGTTTACAAAAAAAGAGACAAAGTGCCGGAGCAACCCAGCAGGTCAGACAGCATCTCTGGAGAACAGGGACAGGCAACGGTTCCGTTCGTGACTATTCTGTACTCTAGTATTCAACTCTTTGCTCTGCCTGGTCTACTTGTGCGTGACCTGATTGTTGGCCATTATTTGATCTGATTGCACAGCACGTAAACGTGATGCACGTGACAGCAATAAATCCAAACCTAAGCCTAAATTGGTTGCTTTACTCTAGCTGAGTTGAGAGATACAGCGCGGAAACAGGCCCTTCAGCCCACTGTGTCCGCGCCGACCAGCGATCCCGGCACAGTAAAGGGCCCGTCCCACTCGGGCGACCTAATCCGCCAGTTCTGGCGAGTTTGCCCTCGATTCGTACTCGCAGCATGGTCGACACGAGGTCGTAGGAGGTCTTCGTAACTCTCCTTCATGCTCGAGAGCGGTCTCCGCGTACTCGAGGCCTCAGCTAGGTAGCGGCGTTTTTTCAATATGTTGAAAAATGCCCGTGAGTAAAAGAAGGTTGCCGTGGAAAAAATCGATACTTATTTTACTCGTAGGTTTAGTCGTAGTAGGTCGTAGTAGTTCGGCATGTTAGTTGTAGGGTAGTCGAGGGTAGTCGAAGGTGGTCGTAGATAGTCTTCATCATAGTCCGAGGTCGAAGGGAGATCGAAGGAGATCATCTTCACTCTCCACTATTCGGTGTCCAATTTTCCCGAAGTTAGTTGTAGCTAGTCGTAGCTGGTCTTCAACATAGTCAAAGGAGGTCTTCAACATGACATTTTTTTAAACTCTCCTAAACTCACCAATTAGGTCGCCCAAGTGGTTCAGCCCCTTAACCATATAGCCATATGACAATTACAGCACGGAATCAGGCCTTCTCGGCCCTTCCAGTCCGTGCCGACCATTTATGTTCCCCTAGTCCCATCTACCCGCACTCAGACCACACCCCTCCATTCCCTTCCCGTCCATATATCTATCCACTTTACTTTTAAATGTTAAAATCGATCCTGCCTCCACCACTTCTGCAGGAAGATCATTCCACACAGCCACCACTCTCTGAGTAAAGAAGTTCCCCCTCATGTTACCCCTAAACTTCTGTCCCTTAATTCTCATGTCATGCCCTCTTGTTTGAATCTTCCCCACCCTCATTGGGAAAAGCTTATCCACGTCAACTCTGTCTATCCATTTCATCACTTTCAAGACACTCTCCTACACACACTAGGGACAATGTACACACACCAAGCCAATTAACCTACAAACCTGTACATCTTTGGAGTGCGGGAGGAAACCGGAGATCCCGGAGAAAACCCACAGAGGTCACGGGGAGAGCGGACAAACTCCGTACAGACAACCCAGGTGATCAGGATCAAGCCTGGCTCTGTGGCACTGTAAGGCCGCAACTCCAGCGCTGCGCCACCGTGCCGCATTTTACACTGATAAAAAACAGGCATTAGCCTAATTCTCTCATTCTGGGCTTCCATTGATCAGAGTCCATTTACAAAAGTGTATAGCTTTTTTAATTTCTGAACAAAAAGTTTAAACAGCTTACAATGGCCTGTTTCCTTCAACATTGATACTTTTTTGCATATCTTTCATTCATTGTTCTTTATCTCTGTGTGTGCCTCCGTGGCCCTCTGCGTGTGTGTGCCTCTGTGCCCCTCTCTGTGTGCCCCTCTCTGTTACCTTAAGACTTCGCTCCAAGTTCGCCTCACTTTGCGCCGCGTTGCGCCACTCACCCGAACTCCGTGCGGCCCTCGCTGCCGGTTTGGTCGCGCTTGCCGCATGCTGGCGCATGCTGGTGGGAACGGCCCTGTGTCAGGGGATCACCCGACCTCCGCGCGGCCCCCGCTTCTAGTTTGATCGCTCTCATCGCATGGAGTGGGATGCTGGTAGGACAGGCCCTTAACTCTCTATGACTCCAGATGCTGGTTTACACCAAAGGACACAAAATGCTGGAGTAACTCAACTGGCCCACCGTGTACAGATACATGATAAAGGGAATAACATGAATAATATTTAATGCAAGCTAAAGTCCAGTAATGTCTGAAGAAAGGTCTCGACCCAAAACATCACCCATATTCCTTCCCTCCAGAGATACTCCAGTATTATGTCTATCTTTAGTTTAAACAATCATCTGCTGTTCCTGCCGACAGATTCTGGATCAGTACAAGTGTCAGGGGTTGTGGGGAGAAGGCAGGAGAATTGGGTTGAGAAGGAGAGAGAGATCAGCCACGATTGAATGGCAGAGTAGACTCGATAGGGGCAAATGGCCTAATTCTGCTCCTAGAACTTATAACGTTTGAACTAATGCTGCTGCAGGTAAGATTTTCATTGTTCCTTTGTCAGCTAATTGTTCCATGACAATTAAACGCTCTCGACTCTCGAAGTTTGTGATACATGCCCACCCCCCCACACCCCCACACACACACAAAGTTGTGCAATCACGACAACATCTCCGCTTTTCCATGTGTAGGTCGATCCTAGGTCTGCACGTCAGTTCGCGCTAACCAATCTGATCTCCCAGTGGCTCAGCACTTCAACTCCCCCTCCCATTCCCAATCCGACCTTTCTGTCCTGGGCCTCCTCCATGGCCAGATTGGGTCCCACCGCAAATTGGAGGAGCAGCACCTCATATTTCGCTTGGGTAGTTTACACCCCAGCGGTATGAACACTGACTTCTCCAATTTCAGGTAGTCCTTGCTTTCTCCCTCCTTCCCCTCCCCTCCCCAGCTCACCCTACTGTCACCGCCTCTTCCTTTCTTCTTCCCCCCATCAGTCTGAAGAAGGGTCTCGACCCAAAACGTCACCTGTTCCTTCTCTCCATAGATGCTGCCTCACCCGCTGAGTTCCTCCAGCATTTTTGTCCACATTTTGTCTGATTTTTCCAGCATCTGCAGCTCTTTCTTTCAACATTAAATGCTCTTAATTCTTCTGAAAACATTGGATGGGCTACAATATAACAAATTGACGCAATGATCTTAACTCTAAACTGCTTGTTATTTCCTGACTGCAGTATGATATGTGCAGAACAATGCTTTTGCGATCCGAGGACTCAAACAATAGCCTTTATTTTTCCACTTTATAAATGAATGGTGACAAAGCAAGTTGACCAGTGGATTGGAGACCTGCTCCTGTATGAAGAGCCAAGAGCGCCCTCTGCTGATGGCATCCCTCCTCTGCTTTTGACAACCGGCAGTCACACAGTCACAGAGTGATACAGTGTGGAAACATTCCCTTCGGCCCAACTCACCCACACCGGCCAACAATGTCCCAGCTACTCCAGTCCCACTT
Source organism: Raja brachyura (assembly GCA_963514005.1). The sequence continues at coordinate 10,449,537 of OY740783.1, read as the reverse complement.
GCCTGCGCTTGATCCATTTACCTCCAAACCTATCCTATCCATGTACCTGTCCAACTGTTTCTTAAATCACTTCCCTCCGGAAGGCGACTCCGAACTGTCAAAGCTGCCACAGCCAGATATTAAAAAAAGATTTATTCACGAGTAGTTGCTCTACTCAACAGCCAAAAATCTGTAGCCTCCCTTTGATCTGGTATTTTGTTGGTTCACCAAGGCGGAGCACCAAGGCAAATTCCTTGTATGTGAATACTTGGCCAATAAACTTACTTACTTATGACCTTAAATGATGGGATAGTCCCAGCCTCAACTACCTCCTCTGGCAGCTCGTTCCATACACCCACCACCCTCTGTGTGAGTTTGTACCTTCTCCCCGTGACCTGCGTGGGTTTTCTCCAGGATCTTCGGTCTCCCCCCCACCCTCCAAATACGTGCAGGTTTGTAGGTTAATTGCTTGGTACAAAATGTAAAATTGTCCCGAGGGCTCTTAAAGATAGCGGAGTCAGGAGATATGGGGAGAAGGCAGGAACGGGGTACTGATTGGGGATGATCAGCCGTGACCACATTGAATGGCGGTGCTGGCTCGAAGGGCCAAATAGCCTACTCCTGCACCTATTGTCTATTGTCTAATATATATTGTAAATAGCTGCAGTCCCAGCACCGAGCCTTGCGGTATCCCACTAGTCACTGCCTGCCATTCTTAAAGGGACCCGTTAACCCCTACTCTTTGTTTCCTGTCTGCCAGCCAATTTTCTAGCCATCAGCACTCTACCCCCAATACCATGTGCTCTATTTTTGCCCACTAATCTCCTATGTGGGTCCTTATCAAAGGGATGGGCCAAATGCAAGGAGGTGGGACTATTTTTGTTATTTTTTTATTTTTGGGGGATACTGCAAGGAAACATGCCCTTCAGCCCACCGGGTCCGCGCCGACCAGCGACCCCCGCACATTAACACCCTTACACCCACTAGGGACATTTTTTACATTTATACCCAAGCCAATTAACCTACAAACCTGTGCGGCTTTGGAGTGTGGGAGGAAACCAAAGATCTTGGTGGAAAACCCACGCGGGTCACGGGAAGAACGTACAAACTCCGTACAGACAGCGCCCGTAGTCGGGATCGAGCCCAGGTCCCCGGCGCTGCATTCGCTGTGAGGCAGCAACTCGACCGCTGCGCCACCGTGATGGCCACGGTGGGGCGTGTCGATGGGCGAGGGAACGCTGGGCCGAAGGGCCTGTTTCCACACTGCAAAACTCGATGACTAGTGTGAGCGTCAAGGCAACATGAAGGAATGATGCTGTTGCCGCAGACTCATCTTTCATATCAATGTGCAATCTCCCTGTCATATTGACGGCAGCCATAAAACCCAATCACCCTTGTTTGTCCTTCTCCCTGGTATTGATCACGTTCCCCATTGTCCTCTTTTACAATCTCACTGCTCTGTTTTTTTTTCTATTTCTCCATTTCGATTAGATCAACTTTAATTTTAGTTTACCCAGCGAGACATCCCGCAGTTTCGGCCCATCTGCCTCCAAGATTTGCCGCTTCCCCACAATTAGGAATTTAACAAGTCCCAAAAAATCAAAAACTCAGACATATCCTTAATTAAGGAGCTCAGAGGGCATTAAGGTTTATAGGCAGCAGTCTAAACTGGAATTATGGCCCGCATGTGTCATGATTGCTTTTTAACACTAATCTATAAAAGGGATTGTGCAGCAAAGCAGCTTATCTCTAAAACCTTGTTCAGTATGAATGGGCTGTCAGATCTGACAGATAAATGTATGCTTGTGTTTCGGTTGGCTTGTGAAACGGCCTTCCACATAAAATAGATGCACTTTTGCAGATACTCATTCTTCCAGTCTCCATACTAGATAAAGCGTGGCAGAGGATCGGAATGGGAGACTGAGAACAACATTGACTGGGGAAGGCATTTTTTTATAGATGGTGGAAGGAGCTTTCAACCAATTGCTCCTCAGCTCTGACAGGGATGGATGCAAAACTGTGTTTTTTAAATTGATTTATGGGCAGCACGGTGGCGCAGCTGGTAGCGTTGCTGGCTGTCCCACAGCCCCAGAGAACCGTGTTCGATCCTGACCTCGGGTGCACTCTGAGTGGAGTTTGCACATTCTCTCTGTGACCACGTGGGTTTTCTCCGGCAAAGGCAACACAGCTTTAGCATTTCCAAACCAAAGGCAACACAGCTTTGGCATTTCCAAACTATATTTTCAAACCACATTAACGGCACTGACAGGCCAGTAAAACCACTCACAGTTTAGTAGACATGTGTTCAGTGTTATTCACAGCTCAGACTGAGAGACGTGACCCTCTCGCTCCCCCATCTTGCAGAGACTGACTGAGGCACTCAACACTTCTGGGTTTTATAGTCCCTCCGGAAGTGGCGTGGCCTTCAGGAGAGAGAATCTCAACATTTTTTAAACACTAATAACTCTTTTATTTTTCGTCGATGGGAAAATTCCTCTTGTCCTGCGCAGCGGAGGGGGAGTCTGAGTAAGATGGCCAAAAGTCACAGCCGTAAGTGGCAGCGTTTTTTCTAAAATCGATATACGGAACAGGAAGTGGTCAAGATCAGACTTTTAGTAATATGGAACAGATACACACGCACACATACGCACAAAAACAACCAATAATGCAAGCTAATAATAATGTTTATAGAGGCGTATAAAATCATGAGTGGAATAGATCGGAGAGATGTACAGAATCTCTTGCCCAGAGAAGGGGAACCTTCTTCTTCTTGCGTGTGGCGTGCACAGCCTAAAGTTGCAGGACAACTTGTTCTATTTGAGCTTATTTGATTGTGCACGCCGGGTTGATTGCATTCGTCGAAACAGGGCGGACCACATGAAGGTTGCAACCTTCCACCCCAAGAAGGGGAATGAGATTAAACATTTAAACAGACACACCGGCAGGGCAGGTTTGGAGGGATATGGGCCAAATGCAGGCTGGGGGGGACTAGCGTAGCTGTGGGATATGTTGGTCGGTGTGGGCAAGTTGGGCCGAAGGGCCTATTTCCATGCTGCATCACTCGATGATTCCATGAAAGCTGGTTGAACTGGGTGCTTTATTTTTTAAGCTGTGCAAGGATTTCAGTGCTAACAGGCTTGAAGGACATGAGCAGCCAGAAAACGAAGGCAAATCTCAGACTTTAATGAACTTTGAGATCGGGATTATCGCAACAACATCGCTAAATGTACCATGAAAATATATTGATTTGTTGTCAACTCTTATCAGTTTGAGCGATGACCTCGGTGAATGTTAAAGTAATCAGGTAGGCTTCGAGCCAAAGCAAAGATGTTTAAAAATAATGGAGTGTTGAAGACATTACTTGGCTTCCCACGGGGCAGACTGGGGAACAACAATGTTTATTAAAAGCTTGCGAGAAGATTCAAACTTTCGTGCACTTTGACTGTTCAGCCACTCGGGAAAACTATTGGCATTGATACTTCGCTTGCTCTGTCACTCACAATGGAGCAACATTTTATGAGCACAGAACAAATTAAATTTTTCGGAAAATAACCTGTCAAATATCTCAGCCGATCGAGTGAATAAACAAATTTTACAGCTATAATGCTTTGAGGCAACGTGTAATTTTAAACGCACGCTCAAATATAAATCACCTTTACATCACGGGACAGCCACGGTACAGCGCCACAGACCCGGCTTCGATCCTGACTACGGGTGCGGTCTGTACGGAGTTTGCACGTTTTCCCCCCGTGAGCTGCTCGGGATTTCTCCTGGTGCTCCGGTTTCCTCCCACACTCCAAAGACGTACAGGTTTGTAAGCTAATTGGCTTTGGTAAAATTGTCCCTCGTGTGTGTGTGTGTGTAGGAGATAGCGTTAAGGGCCTGTCCCACTTTCACGAGGTAATTCACGAATTCTCCAGAGTTTTCCCCTTGTTTCAAACTCGCAGAATGTCCGTAACGAGTCCGTAAGAGGTCGTAGGAGTTTGTAGATGTATCGTAGCGGCTGGTTATGCCAGCCGTAGGTACTCGTGGCATCTGGTAAGTCGGGATGTTTTTTCCAGCCCGATAAAAAATGTCCACGAGGAAAAAAATGGTCGGGGTGAAAGAAATTGCAACTTTTTACTCGTAAGGAGGGTGTCGAAATAGTCGCGGGAATTCGTAGACATACTCGTAGGAGTTCGTGAACATAGTCGTGGAAGGTCGTAGGAGTTCGTAGATTACCACGATCTTGATCTTTTTGTTTTGGTTCTTTAAACTCGGCAGAGGTTTTGAATTAAGTCGTGAAAGTGGTACAGGCGCTTAAGTGTGCGGGGATCGCCGGTCGGACAAACGGCCTGTTTCTGCGCTGTATCGCTAAACTAAACAAAATCACAATGAGTTCAGCGATTACTATTCAAAATATTTTCTCTGGCTGCATTTGGAGACCAGATATTTGTCCTATTAATCAATTTCCCACACGTACATAATTAATCATTCGCTCAGTACAATTTTCTAGATAATTATCCTACTTTTATTATTAGCCGGGTTTATTTCCAGTATAGGACACAAAGTGCCGGAGTAACTCAGCCGGTCAGGCAGCATCTGTGGGGAACATGGATAGGTGAAGTTTCACAGAGTGCTGGATTAACTCAGCGGGTCAGGCAACATCTGTGGAGAATGTGGATAGGTGACGTTTCACAGAGTGCTGGAGTAACTCAGCGGGTCAGGCAGCATCTGTGGAGAACATGGATAGGTGACGTTTCACAGAGTGCTGGAGTAACTCAGCGGGTCAGGCAGCATCTGTGGAGAATGTGGACAGGTGACGTTTTGTGTCGAGACCCTTCTTCAGGCTGCATGACCTGTTGAGTTACTCGAGCAGTTGTGTTTGGTTCTACATGGTTCCTTTCCAGTTTTCTTTAATGAAACTATTTCTAGGATAATTTAGTTTAGTTTACTTTATAGATACAGCGCAGAAACAGGACCTTCGGCCCACCGAGTCCGTACAGACCAGCGATCTCCACACATTAAAACCCCTGTCCCACTTACGTGTCCTTGGCACACCAATTACGCGAGCTCGCCGTCGCGTTGAGGCGCGACATGCCGCGAAGGTGGCGTGCATCTTCATGCGTCCGCACAGCCGTCTGGAGCGCGTGACATCATTTGAAGATGGACACAAAAAGCTGGAGTAACTCAGCGGGACCGGCAGCATCTCTGGAGAGAAGGAATGGATGATGTTTCGGGTCGAGATTCTTCTGCAGTCTGAAGAAGGGTCTCGACCCGAAATGTCACCCATTGCTTCTCTCCAGAGATGCTGCCGGTCCCGCTGAGTTACTCCTTCTTTTTGCCTCTATCTTCAATTTTCTTGGCCCCGCTCTGGGAGTAGGAGTGGGGGTTGACTCGGATCCGCGACGGCCCAGTTTGACGATCGTTTGCCCGCTTCTGCTGCTGTTGGAGGTGAGACGTTGCGTCGCGCCAGGGTCTTGGGCCTGTCCCACTTTGGCCGTGAGTTACGCGACAGGCCGGTGGTGCGCCAAGATTTCTTTCGATACAAAATCCCGGAGCGCCGCGCGATACCGTGCGCAACTCCATACCCCTCGGCGCTGCTTAGTGGGACCGGCCCCGCGCGGACACACGATGCCCGTTCGCCTCAACGCGACAACGAGGTCGTGTAATTTGCATGTCAAGGACACGTAAGGGCCTTAACACCACATAACACACACTAAGGACAATTTACACTTCTACACTGAGCCAATTAACCTACAAACCTGTACGTCTTTGGAGTGTGGGAGGAAACCGAAGAGCTCGGAGAAAACCCACGCAGGTCACGGGGAGAACGTACAAACTCTGTACAGAGGGGATGGAACCCGGTTCTCCGGGGCTGTGAGGCACTAACTCTACCGCTGCGCTACATTGCCGGACTAATTTCACTTCACTTGCTCTACATGGCACTGTTTACTAATAGCTATAAAATACGCCCACATCCACATCATCCGCTGCCAGTGTTGGCAATTGCTTTATTTTGTATTAAACTTGTTCAATCCAAGTACAGTACACACAACAGAAGAGGTATTGTCTCCATTTTGCAGACTGCTTTACGATTTTAATTTACTTCCCACTGAAACCAGCTCCACAACAAAGGCCACCCACAGAGTGGGTCACGCACAGTAAACATACCCGAGAGAAAAGGCCAGGCAAGTGAGAAGCCAGTCAAACGTTTGTCAAGAGTTTAGTTTAGAGATCAAGCATGGATACAGGCCCTTCGGCCCGACTGAGGCCACGCCAACCGTCGATCAGAAGTAGACACCAAACGCTGGAGAAACTCAGCGGGTGAGGCGGCATCTAGGAGGGAAGGAACTGGCGAGGTTTCAGGGTGAGAGAGGATGTTGCTAAACTCTCTTCGGACAGAGCAGGAGAACTGCTTCAACGTACACATACCTCGAGGAGATTTCGAAGTGGAGCGGACGAAATCTTCAAGAAAGAACAGCAGATGCTGGAAAAAATCAAAGGTAGAACTGACCATCGATCCGACCACCAGTCTGAAGAAGGGTTTCGGCCCGAAAACGTTGCCTATTTCCTTCGCTCCATATATGCTGCTGCACCCGCTGAGTTTCTCGAGTCTACCGTCGATTTTTCCAGCATCTGCAGTTCCTTTTTAAACACTGACGATCGATCACCCGTTCAAAGACTAGTTCTACACACTCCCCACATGCTTGGGGTGGCACAGAGGCAGAGTTGCTGCCTTACAGCACCAGTGACCTGACTACGGGAGCTGTCTGTACATATAACATATACCATATAACAATTACAGCACGGAAACAGGCCCTCTCGGCCCTTCCAGTCCGTGCCGACCATTTATTTTCCCCTAGTCCCATCTACCTGCAATCAGACCATACCCCTCCATTCCCTTCCCGTCCATATACCTATCCACTTTACTTTTAAATGTTAAAATCGATCCTGCCTCCACCACTTCTACTGGAAGCTCATTCCACACAGCCACCACTCTCTGAGTAAAGAAGTTCCCCCTCATGTTACCCCTAAACTTCTATCCCTTAATTCTCATGTCATGCCCTCTTGTTTGAATCTTCCCTACCCTCAATGGGAAAAGCTTATTCACGTCAACTCCATCCCTTTCATCATTTTAAAGACCTAATTCAAGTCCCTCCTTAACTTTCTGCGCTCCAAAGAATAAAGACCTGTGCACAGTTATTCCTAGATCCCTCTGTTCCACAGCATTCCTCAATTCCCTACCATTTACCATGTACGTCCTATTTTGATTTGTCCTGCCAAGATGTAGCACCTCACACTTATCAGCATTAAACTCCATCTGCCATCTTTCAGCCCACTCTTCCAAATGGTCCAAATTTCTCTGTAGACTTTGAAAATCTACTTCATTATCCACAGCACCACCTATCTTACCCTCAATGGGAAAAGCTTATCCACGTCAACTCTGTCTATCCCTTTCATCATTTTAAAGACCTCAATCAAGTCCCCCCTTAACTTTCTGCGCTCCAAAGAATAAAGACCTATGCACAGTTATTCCTAGATCCCTCTGTTCCACAGCATTCCTCAATTCCCTACCAATTACCATGTACGTCCTATTTTGATTTGTCCTGCCAAGATGTAGCACCTCACACTTATCAGCATTAAACTCCATCTGCCATTTTTCAGCCCACTCTTCCAAATGGCCCAAATTTCTCTGTTGACTTTGAAAATCTACTTCTTTATCCACAGCACCACCTATCTTACCCTCAATGGGAAAAGCTTATCCACGTCAACTCTGTGTATCCCTTTCATCATTTTAAAGACCTCAATCAAGTTCCCCCTTAACCTTCTGCGCTCCAAAGAAAAAAGACCTAACTTGTTCAACCTTTCAACCTTTGTACAGAGTTTTGTACGATCTCCCTGTGACCACGTGGGTTTTCTCCGGGTGTTCCGTCCTCCTCCCACATTCCAAAGAAGTGTAGATTGTTGGTTAATTGCCTTCTGTCAAATTATCCCCAGTGTGAGAGTTAGAACTAGTGTACGGGGTGATCGCTGGTCGGCATGGGGTCAGTGGGTCGAAGGGCCTGTTTCCAAGCTGCATCTGTAACAAACTAAACTGCGGGCAGTTTACAGAGGGCAATTAAGCCGACAAACCCACCTGGTTTTGAGACCATATAACCATATAACCATATAACAATTACAGCACGGACACAGGCCATCTCGGCCCTTCAAGTCCGTGCCAAACAACTTTTTTCCCTTAGTCCCACCTGCCTGCACTCATACCATAACCCTCCATACCCTTCTCATCCATATGCCTATCCAATTTATTTTTAAATGATACCAACGAACCTGCCGCCACCACTTCCACTGGAAGCTCATTCCACACCGCTACCACTCTCTGAGTAAAGAAGTTCCCCCTCATGTTACCCCTAAACCTCTGTCCCTTAATTCTAAAGTCATGTCCTCTTGTTTGAATCTTCCCTATTCTCAAAGGGAAAAGCTTGTCCACGTCAACTCTGTCTATCCCTCTCATCATTTTAAAGACCTCTATCAAGTCCCCCCTTAACCTTCGAGGGAGAAAATCCACGTGGACGCAGGGAGTACGTGCAAACTTCACACAGTCAGCACCTGGGGTCTGGGCCGCACCTGGTGCTCGAAGGCAGCAGCACCACCTTGCCACCCATTAAAATTTAATTAAACTGAAATCGAGAAATAAACCGCAGACAGAGAACGCACATGACGAGTGAAACATGACGGGTCTCGGCCCGAAACGTTGCCTATTGCCTTCGCTCCATAGATGCTGCTGCACCCGCTGAGTTTCTCCAGCACTTTTGCCGACCCAAGTTCCAAGTCAAGTTCCAGCTCACATTTACTGGCACATGCACCAATTGGCACAGTGAAATTTGGGTTACCATACAGCACATGCGAATAAAAAGAACACAACAATTTAACATAAACATCCGCCACAGTGGGATCAACATTCCTCACTGGGATGGAAGGCAATAAAGTTCCGTCACTGTCGATCCTTTGCATCCCAGCTTGTCGTCCAGTGTCACCCTATCACTAGGTACAAGTGACGATAAAATGTGCAGGAAGGAACTGCAGATGCCAGTTTACACCAAAGATAGACGCAAAATGCTGGAGTAACTCAGCGGGACCGGCAGCGTCTCTGGAGAGAAGGAATGGGCGATGTTTCGGGTCAAGACCCTTCGTCAGACTTCAGAATAAACTACAGTTGAATCTGACCTAATTGTATTGTATTCAATTTATTGTCATTATCTCATTTTAGAGACAACAAAATGGATTTTCCTTACAGTCAAGTAACATAAAATTAAATAATAATAAATAAACATATTTTTAAAAAAACCACAAACACAGAAGTCCACACACAACATGCCCCCACAGCGGCACCAGAGTTAAGGAAGGTACTACAGTCCAGCCAGCCTCCTTGCCGATCTTCCCAGATGTTCACCCGTGGTCGGGGCCTCCCGAGCACCCGCAGGCGGCCCGATGCTCAGGCCCTCTCGCCGGGAACGATGGAACCCCGACGGAGAACATCCCCAGCGGCCCGGACCACCAGATCAGCCGCCTCCCACCGGAGTCCGCGGCTCCCGAAGTCCACAGGACGAGCCGGGCGGATTCGCAGGGCTCTGCGATGTTGGTCAGCGCCGCCCGCGTTGGGATCTCCGCGAGCCACAGCTCCGCGATGTCGGTGCAGCAGGCCCAGCGCTCTGGAGCTCCACACGGCGATCCCCGGTGAGGCATCGCCCGCCCCGCGATGTTTCCAACGCTGCGCCGCCGCTGCTGGAGCTCTGGTCGGTCCCGGCGGGAAAGGCCGCGCCAATCCAGTAGGTAGGCCGCGGTGGGGGGGGGGGGGGGGGGGGGGGGGGACGCGACTCGAATAATAGTTGCATCCTCGTCATGAAGCGACTGAAGGACGGTATCCCCGTTACCGTACCCTCTTCCCCCACATAAAGACATTTTAAAAAAAACACACAAAAAACGCTCTTCAAACATAACAAAAAAACCAAAAAAAAAGATACGGACTGATACCGGCGGAGGCAGCTAGCAACAGCGCCACCGGATGTGAAAGGTAGACACTAAATGCTGGAGGAGCTCAGCGGGTGAGGCAGCATCTTTGGATAGAAGGAATTGGCGATGTCTCGACCCGAAACGTCGCCAATTCTTTTTCTGCATCGATGCTGCCTCACCCGCTGAGTTACTCCAGCATTTTGTGTCTAACTTCGATTTTATCAGCATCTGCAGTTCTTTCTTTTCACACAGAGAGTGGTGGGTCTCTGGAACTCTCTGCCACAGAGGGTAGCTGAGGCCAGTTCATTGCCGATATTTAAGAGGGAGTGAGATGTGGCCCTTGTGGCTAAGGGGATCAGAGGGTATGGAGAGAAGGCAGGTACGGGATACTGAGTTGGATGATCAGCCATGATCATATTGAATGGCGGTGCAGGCTCGTAGGGCCGAATGGCCTACTCCTGCACCTAATTTCTATGTTTCTATGTTTCTTAAACATTGAATCTGACCTGGTGTGTTCCACCAACAATGTGCTGTACTGAAGTTTCCAGCACCTGGCCTTCCTGGCCACAGACTAACTATGTTATTTTTCTCCTGTGGATTTTTAAAGCCTTTGGCCACAAGAAATGGAGAGATATTTTTATGCTGCCTGTCCCGCTGAGTTACTCCAGCGTTTTGTGCCTACCTTCGGGACATTTTTTTTATATTCAGTGTCCTCCTTGAGATGTTTGATGCAGTGGGCAGCTGTGCACCAGCCCCACCTAGTGACCCGACATCAAAGAACACAGAACAGAGAATGCCACAAACGCTGACGAAAAGGTTGTTGACCTGAAAGAGTGAAGGGCCTGTCCCACTTGGGGATTTTTTTGGCGACTGCCGGCGTCATATCAGTGTTGCCCAAAGATTTTGAACATTTCAAAATCCAGCGGTGACAAAAAAAACGTTGCGACGCTTGAAAACACACACGTCAATGCGTCATCACACAGCGTCATCGCCGCTTATTTTTCGGTGGCCTGTTACGTCAGTCAATGATGCCGGCAGTCGGCGAAAAAATCGGCCAAGTGGGACAGGCCCCTGACTGCGTTTTCCTGTGGATGCTGCCTGACCCGACCACTTCGTGCTCCTATTTCAGAACCAGGGCCCACCGTTTAAGAATAAGGGGTAGGCCATTTAAAACGGAGATGAGGACAAAACTTTTTCACCCAGAGAGTTGTGAATCTGTGGAATTCTCTGCCTCAGAGGGCGGTGGAGGCCAATTCTCTGGTTACTTTCAGGAGAAAGTTAGATCGAGCTCTTAAAGATAGCGGAGTCAGGGGACATGGGGAGAAGGCAGGCAGGAACGGGGTCCTGATTGTGGATGATCAGCCACAATCAAATAAGATCAAATAGAACAAGTTGTCCTACAACTTTAAGCTGTGCACGCCACACGCAAGAAGAAGAAGCCATGATCACAGTGAATGGCGGTGCTGGCTCGAAGGGCCAAATGGCCTACTCCTGCACCTATTGTCTATTACAGCGCCAGAGACCCGGATTCGATCCTGACTACGGGTGCTGTCTGTACGAAGTTTGTACGGTCTCCCCGTGACCTGCGTGGGTTTTCTCCGGGTGCTCCGGTTTCCTCCCACACTCCAAAATGTTGACGATTGCGGGTTAATTTGCTTGGGTAAAAATTATCCATCGTGTGTGTAGGATAGCGTTAGTGTCGGGGATCGCCGGTCGGTGTGGGCTCGGTGGGGTGAAGGGCCCGTTTGTGCGCTTTATCTCCAAACTAATCTAAATACAACGCACAAACAGAATTGGAGTGGTTGAGACGACACAGTCAGATGCACAGTCATGCATCCCGGAGCATCACAGGTGCACACACACTATCCATAATACATAAATCAGACAAATTCTACAAGAAATGAAAGAATTAAAAAAGACAAGACCCGATTTTTGGGTGCTGCGGTTTTCCTCACACGCTCCAAAGACGTGAAGGTTTGTAGGTTAATTGGCTTTGGTAAAAAAACGTTAAAATTGTCCATCGAGTGCAAGATAGTGCTGGTGTACGAGGTGATGGCTGGTTGCTGTGGACTCGGTGGGCCGAAGGGCCTGTTTCTGCAAAAATCTCTAAAGTAAGTTAAAGATGGGGGTGGGGGTGAGCAGTTTAGTTTAGCTTAGAGGTACAGCGTGGAAACAGGCCCTCTCGGCCCACCGGGTCCGCGCCGACCAGCGATCCCCGCACACTAACACGAACCTACACCCACTCGGGACAATTTTGTTTTTTAACATTTACCAAGCCAATTAACCTACAAACCTGCACGTCTTTGGAGTGTGGGAGGAAACCGAAGATCCCGGAGAAAACCCACGCAGGTCACGGGGAGGACGTGCAAACTCCCTACGGGCAGCGGCTGTAGTCGGGATTGAACCCGGGTCTCCGGCGCTGTACGGCAGCAACTCTACCGCTGCACCACCGTGCCACCCTTAATTACTCTAAATCAGTACCATTGCTGTTTAACTAAACTGTCAACTTGATTCATGGTTAAATCGCAGTATTTTTCCTTGAGGTGTGCTCCATAATTCAGTTGGCATCATCACAGGAAAACAAGAGCAGGAGTAGGTAACCAGGTCCTCAAGGCTGTTCCACATCCAACGTGACCATGGCTGATCTAGGGTGGCCTCGACTCCTAACCATATAATATAACCATATAACAATTACAGCACGGAAACAGGCCATCTCGGCCCTTCAAGTCCGTGCCGAACAACTTTTTTCCCTTAGTCCCACCTGCCTGCACTCATACCATAACCCTCCATACCCTTCTCATCCATATGCCTATCCAATTTATTTTTAAATGATACCAACGAACCTGCCGCCACCACTTCCACTGGAAGCTCATTCCACACCGCTACCACTCTCTGAGTAAAGAAGTTCCCCCTCATGTTACCCCTAAACCTCTGTCCGTTAATTCTAAAGTCATGTCCTCTTCTGTGCCAGGTCCCCATTGTCACGGGGAGGACGTGCAAACTCCCTACGGGCAGCGGCTGTAGTTGGGATCGAACCCGGGTCTCTGGCACTGCTTTGGCTGTAAGGCAGCAACTCTACCGCTGCGCCACCGTGACTGCCGGGTGGGTTACGGGGAATATTAATAGGGAACGGTATAGCTTTGCCAGCTAGCATAGGCAGGAGGACACCATTCAGCTGTGCTGGATGTTTGTGTTAAATTTTTATTGTGTATTGTGTGTATTTTTTATTGTACCGCTGCAGGCAAATTCATTTCATTGCACATTATGTACACGTGACGAATAAAACTGACTTGAGCTCATGTTGAATAGGCAATCCTATTGAACATTGGAAGAAAATATGAAAGAAGATGGTAGGGAATTGAGGAATGCTGTGGAACATAGGGATCTAGGAATGACTGTGCATAGTTCCCTGAAGGTGGAATCGCATGTAGATAGGGTGGTAAAGAAAGCTTTTGGTGTGCTGGCCTTTATAAATCAGAGCATTGAATATAGGAGTAGGGAAGTAATGTTAAAATTGTACAAGGCATTGGTGAGACCAATTCTGGAGTATGGTGTACAATTTTGGTCGCCTAATTATAGGAAGGATGTCAACAAAATAGAGAGTACAGAGGAGATTTACCAGAATGTTGCCTGGGTTCCAGCAACTAAGTTACAGAGAAAGGTTGAACAAGTTAGGTCTTTATTCTTTTGAGCGCAGAAGGTTAAGGGGGGACTTGATTGAGGTCTTTAAAATGATGAAAGGGATAGACAGAGTTGACGTGGATAAGCTTTTCCCATTGAGGGTAGGGAAGATTCAAACAAGAGGGCATGACATGAGAATTAAGGGACAGAAGTTTTGGGGTAACATGAGGGGGAACTTCTTTACTCACAGAGTGCTGGCTGTGTGGAATGAGCTTCCTGCAGAAGTGGTGGAGGCAGGATCGATTTTAACATTTAGAAGTAAAGTGGATAGGTATATGGACGGGAAGGGAATGGAGGGGTATGGTCTGAGTGCAGGTAGATGGGACTAGGGGAAAATCAATGGTCGGCACGGACTGGAAGGGCCGAGAGGGCCTGTTTCCGTGCCGTAATTGTTATATGGTTATATGGTTAAGATATGACATGACTGTTGAGGAGGAACTTTCAACGTAAGTGGTTTTGACAACTTAAATAGCAGGGAAGAAAGAAGAATGCACTGATCGGGAAGTTGACAGCAAAGTGACTACTGAGAACGGCACTGTGGCAGCATTTGAATAGATATCATGTTTGCAAAAGAGGAACATGAAATATAATAGGAAATGAATGCAAAGGTAAGATTTGTTATGACAACTCCTGTATGGTCATCAAAAGACCTGAAGCCCAGTAATCGTTAACTTACGCCACAGGCAGCGTGCGAAATATTTAACATTTTTAACATTTATTGTGGGCGGCACGGTGGCGCAGGGGTAGAGTTGCTGCCTTGCAGCGCTTACATCACCAGAGACCTGGGTTCGATCCTGACTACGGGTGCTGTCTGTGCAGAGTTTGTCCATTACGAATTTATTGAAACATATAAGATTATTAAGGGTCTGGACACGCCAGAGGCAGGAAACATGTTCCCGATGTTGGGGGGAGTCCAGATCCAGGGACAAAGTTTAAGAATAAAGGGTAAGCCATTTAGAACGGAGATGAGGAAACATTTTTCACACAGAGAGTTGCGAGTCTGTGGAATTCTTTGCCTCGGAGGGCGGTGGAGGCCGGTTCTTTGGATATTTTCAAGAGAGAGCTAGTTAGGGCTCTTGAAGATAGCGGAGTCAGGGGATATGGGGAGAAGGCAGGAACGGGGCACTGATCGGGGATGATCAGCCATGATCACATTGAATGGCGGTGCTCGTTCGAAGGGCCGAATGGCCTACTCCTGCATCTATTGTCTATTGTTCTCTGCGTGACCGCTTTGGTTTTCTCCGAGATCTTCGGTTTCCTCCCACACGCCAAAGACGTACAAGTTTGTAGGTACAAGACGTACAAGAGATGCTGCACTTGTCCCTTCACCTCCCCCATCCACTCCTTTCAGGGACCCAAGCAGTCATTCCAAGTCCGACAGAGGTTCACCTGCACCTCCTCCAACCTCATCTACTGCATCCGTTGCTCCAGATGCCAGCTGATCTACATCGGTGAGACCAAGCGGAGGCTGGGCGATCGTTTCGCCGAACACCTCCGCTCGGTCCGCAATAACCAACCCGACCTCCCGGTGGCTCAGCACTTCAACTCCCCCTCCCACTCCGTATCCGACCTCTCGGTCCTGGGCCTCCTCCACGGCCAGAGTGATCAACACCGCAAGTTGGAGGAACAGCACCTCATATTCCGCTTGGGGAGTCTGCATCCTCTGGGCTTAAACATTGAATTTTCTCAATTCTGTTAACCCAGACTGCCTCCCCCCCACCTCTCCGTCAACCCTCTGGCCTTGACATTCCTTCTCCATCTCCCCCCCCCCCCCCCCCAGTTGCACTAGCTTCTCATTTTCACACCACAAACAGCTTACAATGGCCTGCTTCCTTTATCACCAATACTTTTTTGCATATCTTTCACTCATTGTTCCTTATCTCTCCACATCACTGTTTATATCTCTCGTTTCCCTGATCCCTGACCAGTCTGAAGAAGGGTCTCGACCCGAAACGTCGCCTATCTCCTTCACTTCTTAGATGCTGCTGCACCCGCTGAGTTTCTCCAGCTTTTTGTGTAACCCTCGATTCTCCAGCATCTGCAGTTCCTTCTTTAACAAGTTTGTAGGTAAATTGGCTTGGTATTATTGTACATTGTCCCCAGTGGGTGTAGGATAGTGTTAATGTGCTGGGATCACTGGTCGGTGCGGACTCGGTGGGCCGAAGGGCCTGTTTCCGTGCTGTATCTATAAACTAAACTAAAAGACCCCAAACCCAGTTAACCTTTAACTTTCTCAAGAAGCAGGTTGTGAAAAGTTTTTCTTTGTAGTGATGCCAAACGCAAATTGGAGGAACAGCACCTCATATTTCACTTGGGCACCAGCGGTACGAATATTGGTTTCTCTAACATCAAGTAACCCTTACACCCCCTCTCTCTCCATTCCAGTCCCCACCCAAGCTGTGGTACTTGGTTCAGTCGTCTTGTTGAGTCTCATTGTCTGTTACTCGTTTTCTCCTAAACCACAGCTAACAATGACCTGATTCCTTCATCATCGTTATTTTTTTTGCATAACTTTCATTCATTTGTTCTCTATCTCCCTACATCACCGTCTATATCTCTCGTTTTCCTTTCCCCCTGACTCTCAGTCTGAAGAAGGGCCTCGACCCGAAACTTCATCCTTTTCCTTTTCATCACCTTCTCCATCGCTGCCTGCCCCGCTGAGCTTTACTCCAGCATTTTGTGTGTCTGTCGTCCGTGGAATGCCAGCTGAATGTGGCAACATAGGCAGTCAAATATAATATTAGACGCCAAGCAATAAATACAGTGCTTCGGACAATGATTTGACACTTATTTTTACTCTGCTCCATACTTGATTCTGGATCCATTAAATGATTCGTAAAACCCTTCTAAGTTCACATGTACATAAGTTATAGGAGCAGAATTAGGCCATTCGGCCCATCAAGTCTACTCCGCCATTCAATCATGGCTGATCTATCTCTCCCTCCTAACCCCTTTCCCCTGTCTTCTCTCCATAGCCCTTGACACCCGTACTAATCAAGAATCTGTCAATCCCAATAGACAATAGACAATAGGTGCAGGAGTAGGCCATTTGGCCCTTCGAGCCATTCAATGCTGATCATCCCCAATCAGTACCCCGTTCCTGCCTTCTCCCCATATCCCCTGACTCCACTATCTTTAAGAGCCCTATCTAGCTCTCTTTTGAAAGTATCCAGAAAACCTGCCTCCACCGCCCTCTGAGGCAGAGAATTACACAGACTCACCACTCTCTGAGAAAAAGTGTTTCCTCGTCTCTGTTCTAAATGGCCTACTCCTTATTCTTAAACTGTGGCCCCAGGTTCTGTACTCCCCCAACATTGGGAACATCTCCACCTTAAAAATATCAATTGACTTGGTCTCGACAGCCTTCGCTGGCAAAGAATTCCACAAATTCACCACCCTCGCAACTAAAGAAATTCCTCCTCATGTCCTTCGTAAAAGAACGTTCTTTAATTCTGAGTCCATGACCTCTGGACCTAGACTCTTCCACAAGGGGAAACATCCTCTCCACATCCACTCTATCCAAGCCTTTCACTATTTGTTTCATTTTCACGTCGCTACTTGGAGTTAGATAGTGATTGGTCCAGCCTGCACGCCACCATCAATCCCACACTGTTCCCATTGCCTTGTGTGTCCTTTGTGACTCCACAGGTCCAATAAATCTGGACCTTACTAAAGTCCCGCAATGAGAAGGGAACTGACTGCAAGCTCGATAGGACAAGCTCTAGCATTACAGCGCCAGAGACTCGGGTTCCATCCTGACTACTATCCGGAGTGCATACATTCTCCCCGTGACCTGCGTGAGTTTCCCCGGGAGCTCCAGTTTCCTCCCACACTAGTGGGACTAGGGTAGCTGGGACATTATTGGCCCGTGTGGGCGAGTTGGGCCGAAGGGCCTGTTTCCACACTGTATCACTCTATGACTCCAAAGACGTACAAGCTTTGTAGGTCAATTGGCTTGGTTTATATGTAAAAATTGTCCCTAGTGTGTGTAGGATAGTGTTAATGTGTGGGGATTGCTGGTCGGTGTGGGCTCGGTGGGCCGAAGGGCCTGTTTCCGTGCTGTATCTCTACACTAAACTAAACTAAACTAAAATATACATTAATCCTCCAAAAACCAAAGTGCCTCTCCAACGCATGGTCTTGTTTTCCAAACCTCCTTGCATCTACAGTGACATTCTGTAAATGATAATGTTGTCCTTCACAATATTAGCAGCTATATTTGTTTTAACTATTATTCACGGCTACTACGGATTTAAATATATTAAATCAGTGTGCCTCAGCTTCAATCAAATCAATACATATTTCACCACAAAATGAATTATGGCGATAATTTCCATTTAATAATCGTGCATAAACCAAAATTACAAATATCCAGTGTATTATAATAATAAATATTAAAAAAAACAAAACAAGATATCACAATAGACAATAGGTACATGAACAGGACAGGTTTGGAGGGATATGGACCAAACGCTGGCAGGTGGGACAAGTGTAGATGGGACATGTAGGATGGTGTGGACAAGTTGGGCCGAAGGGCCTGTTTCCACACTGTATCACTCTAACCCAATGGCCTTTTTCAATAGACAATAGACAATAGACAATAGGTGCAGGAGTAGGCCATTTGGCCCTTCAAGCCAGCACCGCCATTCAATGCAATCATGGCTGATTATCCCCAACCAGTACCCCGTTCCTGCCTTCTCCCCATATCCCTTGACTCTGCTATTTTTAAGAGCCCTATCTAGCTCTCTCTTGAAAGCATCCAGAGAACCTGCCTCCACTGCCTTCTGAGGCAGAGAATTCCACAGATTCATAACTCTCTGGGTGAAAATGTTTTTCCTCATCTCCGTTCTAAATGGTCTACCCCTTATTCTTAGAATGTCTACCCCTTATTCACGTGTAGGAAGGAACTGCTGATGCTGACAAGACAAAAAAAAATGCTGGAGTATCTCAGCAGGACAGGCAGCATCACTGGAGGGAAGGAATGGGTGACTTTTCGGGTCGAGACCCTTCTTTAGAAGGAGGGTCATCTGAAGAAGAGTCTCGACCTGAAACGTCACCTATTCCTTCTCTCCAGTGATGCTGCCTGACCCGCTGAGTTACTCCAGCATTTTGTGTCGATCTTCGCCAAAATGTCACTATTGCCCAACAGTGCAGCAGAAATTCAAAAACAGAGGTTTATTTTAAAAATCAATTGTCGCAATGAACCCATTCAAAGTTCATGTTCAGATGTGAAAGGAGCAGAATTAGGCCATTTGGCCCACCAGGTCTAGTCCACCATTCAATCATGGCTGACCCCAGTCTCCTGCCTTCTCCCCATACTGTAACCCCTGACATGAATCAAATTATAATCAAATATGGCCTTTCCGCTGACGGGTTAGTGCGCAACAAAATCTTTTCACTGTACCTCGAGACACGTGACAATAACCTCAACTAGACTAAATTGTGCAATTAACCAGTAATAAGTAGTTCCCACACTTTAGTGTGGAGATGCAAAGTGGAAACAGGCCCTTCGGCCCAGCGAGTCCGTACCAATCTTCCCGTAAACTAGTTCTATCCTACACATTAGGGACAATTTACAGAAGCCAATTAATCTACAAACCTGCACACCTTTGGAATGCGGGAGGAACCTGGAAACCGGAGCACCCGGTGGAAGCCGACGTGTTCACAGGGAGAACGTGCAAACTCCATACAGACAGCACCCGTAGTCAGGATCGAACTCGGTTCTCTGACGCTGTAAGGCAGCCACTCAACCATTGCACCACCGTGCCGCACAACAGGGATATGGGATAAATAGGGACAGTACAAGTCAGTGGATTGAACTTAGTTAGTTAATGTGCAGAAGCATCCGTGTGAGAACAGCTTATAGCTACAGTACCTTTAAAAGAGAATCACAAAAATATAAACCCAAAAGAAAACCGTGGGCAGCACGGTGGCGCAGCGCCATAGACCCGGGTTCCATCCTGACCACGAGTGCTTGTCTGTACAGACTCTGTACGTTCTCCCCGTGACCCCCTGGGTTTTCTCCGGGTGCTCCGGTTTTGGCCCACACTCGTAAGACGTACCGGTTTGCAGGATAGAAACATAGAAACAGAACAATAGATGCAGGAGTAGGCCATTCGGCCCATCGAGCCTGCACCGCCATTCAATGTGATCATGGCTGATCATCCAACTTAGTATCCCGTACCTGCCTTCTCCCCATACCCCCTGATCCCTTTAGCCACAAGTGCGACATCTAACGCCCTCTTAAATATAGCCAATGAACTGGCCTCAACACTACAAACAGCTTACAATGGCCTGTTTCCTTTATCATCAATACTTTTTTGCATATCTTTCATTCATTGTTCTTTATCTCTCCACATCACTGTCTATATCTCTCATTTCCCTGATCCCTGACCAGTCTGAAGAAGGGTCTCGACCCGAAACGTCGCCTATCTCCTTCGCTCCTTAGATGCTGCTGCACCCACTGAGTTTCTCCAGCTTTTTGTGTAACCCTCGATTCTCCAGCTTCTGCAGTTCCTTCTATAACACTTGGCCTCAACTACCTTCTGTGGCAGAGAATTCCAGAGACTCACCACTCTCTGTGTAAAGAATGTTTTCCTCATCTCGGTCCTAAAGGAATTCCCCCTTATCCTTAGACTGTGACCCCTTGTTCTGGACTCCCCCAACATCGGGAACAACCTTCCAGCATCTAGCTTGTCCAACCCCTTAAGAATTTTGTAAGTTTCTATAAGATCCCCCCTCAATCTTCTAAATTCCAGCGAGTACAAGCCAAGTCTATCCAGTCTTTCCTCATATGAAAGTCCTGACTTTCATATCCCAGGAATCAGTCTGGTGAACCTTCTCTGTACTCCCTCTATGGCAAGAATGTCTTTCCTCAGATTTGGAGACCAAAACTGTATGCAATACTCCAGGTGTGGCCTCACCAAAACCCTGTACAACTGCAGTAGAACCTCCCTGCTCCTATACTCAAATCCTTTTGCTATGAATGCTAACATACCATTCGCTTTCTTCACTGCCTGCTGCACCTGCATGCCTACTTTCAATGACTGGTGTAGCATGACACCTCAGGTCTCGTTGCATCTGGATAATTAGCTTGGCATAACTGTAAAATTGTCCCTCATGTGAGTGGGATAGTGTTAATGTGCGGGGATCGGTGGTCAGTGTAGATTCCAAAGGGCACTGTTTCCGCGCTGTATCTCTAATCTAAACTAAACCAAAGCAATCAGCTCAGCCTTGGAGTAAGAGGTTTGTACGTTCTTAATCAATATTGCAACAATAGTCAAGATTAACGTACCACAAAATGCAGGCAACATGAAATAGATCAGATAACTAATTTGGTGTGAATAGTCATATTGGGATTTTGAACTTGTCCTTCAAGGATATAAAGTTACCTTGAGGTTAGTTAATAATCGGCCAGCTCAGTGTTTAGTTTAGTTTAGTTTATAGATACAGCACGGAAACAGGCCTTTCGACCCACCGGGTCCGCATCGGCCAGCGATCCCCGCACATTAACACTATCCTATACCCACTAGGGACAATTTTTACATTTACCAAGCCAATTACCATATATCTTGGCCATGAAGACGCACCCCCATTTTGAGTTGCAAAATGTTCAAGAAAGGCTGGCGGTACAGGATCAAGAATTCGGTTTAGTTGTGTAGACAGGATCAAGAGTTTTCTGCAGTTCCCAAGATGCCTGCGAGGCCTGGGACTGGCTGTAGAGAGCCCAGGTCGCCTGCGAGCCCCGGTCTAGCTCCAGTTCCGCTGTCCGGTCCCGGCGGCCGCTCGCAGCCACCTGTGCTACTGAGTGAGTTGCTGGCATGATCCCCTCCTTCTGAATGCTCCTGCCTTCCCCGTAACTTTACCCCTGGCAGCCCAGCTACACTGACCCCCCCCCCCCCCCAACCCACGCCTCAGCGGTGCTGTCCTATTACAGCCGCTGTACTGAGGGATAGCCAAGTCTATCTTTCTTGGCTAACAATCTAACCTTCGGCCTCCAAGACGCAGGTAAATTTTTGGGCCTTATTTTAGGGTAACAAAATAGAGTCTTCATTGCCGGGAAATACGGTAACCTACAAACCTGTCTTTGGAGTGTGGGAGGAAACTCCGTACAGGCAGCGCCCGTAGTTGGGATCGAACCTGGGTCTCCGGCGCTGCATTCGCTGTAAGGCAGCAACGCTACCGCTGCCCCACCGTGACTGTGCCGTGACCGTGTTCGCAGTGATGCGATGTTTATCAATAGTAAACTCAATTTTAACCTGCGCCATTCCCAGACGGAGAATAAATCAAAGAGTGGACCATGGCAATGGATCACAGTAGCACTACCATTAAACCACATCCAGCAGCATTTGGATGGGAGACGCTAGAAACTGCAGATGCTAAATTCAGGAGCAAAGCACAAAGTACTGGAGGAATTCAGCGGGTCAGGAATCATTTCTAACTGATCCCATTTTACCTATTTATTTCGTTTTTGATTAAAAAAATCAGGAATAGTGAATGTTAAAAAAAAGTCTGAAGAAGGGTTCCGACCCAAAACGTCACCAATTCCTTTTCTCCAGAGAAGCTGCCTGGCCCGCTGTTTTACTCAACTTATTTGTGTCTATCCTTCAACCCAGACCCTCTTGTTTACCGGGCATGGCGACGCCTGTCCTTTTACGCGCTTCCAGGATTTAGCTGATTTACAGCAGTACCCGGAGAAGGAACACCAATGAATCTTCCATATCCACTGACACGATAACTAAACCATCATCTGTGTTCTCTCCAAAACTGGTGCTCTTGCCTCTGCCTAATATAGAAACATAGAAATTAGGTGCAGGAGTAGGCCATAGAACGACATTCTGAACATATGTTCCAGGCTGGCTGTGGAACGGGGTACTGATTGGGGATGATCAGCCATGATCACATTGAATGGCGGTGCTGGCTCGAAGGGCCGAATGGCCTACTCCTGCACCTATTGTCTATTGTCTATTGTCTAAAACAAAGATAAAGCAGACGATGATCAGGAAATGTAGGTGACGTTTCGGGTCGAGACCCTTCACCTTGCCCACAACTAACAATAGCCTGTTTCCTATATCATTGTTACCTTTTTGCACATCTTTCATTAATTTGTTCCATATATCACCATCTATATCTCTCGTTTTCTCTTTCCCCCGCCTCCTTCAGCCCACAGTATCTGTGCCGAACACGATGCCAAGATTAACTAGGTTTTAAGTTTATTATCGCCATGTATGCCAAGGTACAGTGAAACGCTTTGTTTTGCATGCTATTCAATGCTCTTCAGGCATCCAATCGTCAAAGTCAAGTCCAATAGGTGAAGCAAATGAGAAAGTGCATTCTCTGCCTCTACTTGATCCGTCTCCTTCCATTCCCTGCAATTCCATGTTCCCATCTGAGATCCTCTTAAACGCTACTCCCATCGTATCATGAGGTTTTCACCAAATTTGATATAGCTAAATCCTGCCCCACAGAAAAAGAGATTGCCTCTTGCATTAGACATCACGCCCTTTATCCTGGCTCTGTACACTGTGGACTGCTTGATCGGAATCATGTATAGTCTTTTCATTGTCTCGACAGCACGCAGCAAAACAGCTTTTCACTGTGCCTTGGTACCGTGACAATAGGACCATAGAAATATAGACAACAGGTGCAGGAGTAGGTCATTTGCCCCTTCGCGCCAGCACCGCCATTCAATATGAAACATAGAAACATAGAAAATAGGTGCAGGAGTAGGCCAGTCGGCCCTTCGAGCCTGCACCGCCATTCAATATGATCATGGCTGATCATCCAACTCAGTATCCCGTACCTGCCTTCTCTCCATACCCTCTGATCCCCTTAGCCACAAGGGCCACATCCAACTCCCTCTTAAATATAGCCAATGAACTGGCCTCAACTACCCTCTGTGGCAGAGAGTTCCAGAGACCCACCACTCTCTGTGTGAAAAAAGTCCTTCTCATCTCAGTCCTAAAAGATTTCCCCTTATCCTTAAGCTGTGACCCCTTGTCCTGGACCTCCCCAACATCGGGAACAATCTTCCTGCATCTAACCTGCCCAGCCCCTTGTGGATGATCAGCTATGAACATAGCTGATCATCCACAAGCAGTACCCCGTTCCTGCTTTTTCCCCCATATCCCTTGATTTCGTTAGCCCGAAGAGCTAAATCTAACTCACCATTCAATACATCTTCTTTGGCAGTCTCTGAATACAATTATAATCTGATCTAAATTAGAATTTTCCATTGCACCGTGGTGATGTTTGGGTGAAGCAAATCTATGGTCGAGCCTTGAGTTTTTCACTGCCCTGCTACGTCCACCTACCTCAGCTGCCTACTCATTAGTCTCTTCAAAGTCGCCATGATGTGTATTTCATACATCCCTTCGGGCAAAATGACCCATGCTCTGATTGCACAGTTGGTTTTCTTTTGAATACCGAGCACCAGTCGGGTCAGCGACAGAGTCACATAATACAGACGCAAGCCTATTGGCGCACCAACGCACACTGCCCTTCAGTCACCCATTTAAAGGCAGCACAGCGGTAGAGTTGCTGCCTCACAGCGCCAGAGACCCGGGTTCCATCCTGACTACGGGCGCCGTCTGCATGTCCTCTGTACGTTCTCCCCGTGACTTCCACCAAGTGCTCCGTTTTCCTCTCACATTTCAAAGACTCCTGCAGGTTGGTCGGTTAATTGGCTTATGTAAATTGTCCCAAGTGTGGACAGAACTGGTGTGTTGGCGATTGTGGTCGGTGCGGACTCGGTGGGCAGCAGTGCCTGTTTTCGTGCTGTACCTCTGAACCCAACTAACAAATGACACTAATCCTATTTTAATTCTCCTGTTTTTTTTTGCTCTCCTCACATTCTCATGAGCTGACTGTTGCAGGATACTTGATACCAATTAAACAGGGTTTGTTACAGCAGCAACTGTCTTTCAGAGATGATTAGTGTTCCTCCTTCCCTGGCCCTCTCCCTTCCTTCATTGTCCACCAACCTTCCACATATTCATTGTAAAATTGTTCAATAGCGTTTATTTGCCATATGCACCAGAGAGAAACTGGGACGATGATCTTGTTTGTCACAATGATACCACAATGACAACACCAAATATACATTAAATCATCAGTTATTCTAAGAAAAAAATGACCACAGTAGTGTAAAAACCAAAGGTAGACACAAAATGCTGGAGTAACTCAGCGGGACAGGCAGCATCTCTGGAGAGAAGGAATGGGTGACGTTTCTGGTCGAGAGCCTTCTTCAGACTGATGTTAAGGGAGTGGGCGGGACAGAGATAGGCTGTAATCGGAGACAGTAAAGGGCCGTTCCCACCAGCATCCGACTCCATGCGATGAGCGCGACCAAACCGGCAGCGAGGGCCGCGCGGAGGTCGGGTGAGTGGCGCCACGCGGCGCAAAGTGGGGCTAACTTGGAGCGAGGTCTTAAAGGTTTAGTTCGCCAGGACAGAGAGGGGCACACAGAGAGGGGCACAGAGGCACACACACAGCGGGCCACGGAGCCACACACACAGAGGGTCACGGAGGCACCTACAGAGAGGGTCACGGAGGCACGATGTCGAGACGGTGTGTAATGTGTCGAGGCGACTGCGAGCCGACAAGCCGTTGCCACGCGGAATTTTTGAACATGGTCAGTTTTTCGGAGCCCAGAGCGATGTTGGGACGAACTCCGCACAATTCCGCACGGCTCTGGCGATCGAAGTGGGACCGGCCCCGCGACGCCGGACGGCTCAAGGGACCACGTTAGGTCGCGCTCATCGCATAGAGTTGCATGCTGGTGGGACAGGCCCTTAAGACTGGTGGGAGAACTGGGAAGGGGGAGGCGATGGAGAGAGGGGGAAAGCAAGGGCTATTTGATGTTAGAGAAGTCAATGTTCATAACGCTGGGGTGTAAACTACCTAAGAGAAATATGAGGTGCTGTTCCTCCAATTTGTGCTGGGCCCCACTCTGACAACGGAGGAGGCCCAAGAACAGAAAGGTCAGATTGGGAATGGGAGGGGGAGTTGGTGCTGAGCCACCGGGAGATCAGGTTGTTTAAGACCAAAGAATAGTAGCAATGTTACAACATTTTGAGATTTTAAAAATCAAGTCTGCAATTTATCCCATCAGATAAAGCATAAAAAGAAGTTTAATTTGACACCTAATTCACTTTCATATCTTCAGTATTAAAAAAGTTATGGCCATTTTCATACTCGGAAATTAGCATCTTGTTCCCCATTGCCTTTCAATTGACTTAACTCAAAAGCTGTGATCTAGGACAGTCAAAAGCCCATAACTTTCTTAAAAATTAAGAGAACTCAATGAAATTTTCAGTTGTTATAGATTGAAGCATTCTGAAACAAATATGAAACAATCTCACTTGGATGACCTGAAATTAAAGCATATAATTAGTTAGTTATCTAATTGTAGCTAATTACAAAACTCAATTACTAGATCTAAACATCTATCCATTTCTTAAGAAAATATAAACTTTTTAAAATTGCCTATGAGTCCAAATAACATTGACACAATAATCCACAATATAACATGCTTTTTAAATCTCATTTTCATGAATTTATAGGCCAAATGGAAGGAATTTAGTGTTTAATGCCTGTAAATAAATGGCCATTTAAATCAACTTGCGAGTGGATTTTAGTGGAATACGGTGGATTAGAACGTTGCGGTTTGCGGTGAAGTCGGTATGAAAAATACAGCCGGTTCATACAATTTTTTGTCCCCTTTTCGCAACATGAAAATGTGATTAAAGCCTTCCTAAAAACCAAGTTTTTATGCAAAAATGTAGCTTCTTTTATCGCCTACGTTAGGTCCGTTCCGCTGTCAGCGTTCAGAGCTTTAGAAGATGATTTTTAAACTACTCTAGTTAATAAATAATCTAGCGTAGTTTAAAAATACCTTCATGAATGAAATGTCGGAGCGATTTCTCTTTAGCGACGAAATCGCCCGACATGGATCGACTTGGACTGTCTAGGGAAAATCGGCATTTTAAACCCGTCCCCCTTCTGAAAGGCGCCAAAGTCACGCACACGGGGAGCGGCAGAACTGCAGCGCTGCTAAAGGTAGGTATTGTAACATACCTACAAAGATGATAAGAAAATTAACAAAAATATGTGAATTGATAGGTGAACTATATCACACACATACTGTTCCCCCGCAATACTGATCACACTGCGAGAGTCATAGCGGAAGTCAGGTTTTGCATACTAAAATGGCGGCCGTTCTGCTCCATTGCGTACTACACCTCAATGCATTGGATTTTGTAAGTGGTCTATCTTGCTCTTTTATCGTCTTTGGTTAAGACGGACTGCGCGAAGGTGTTCAGACAAACGATCGCCGAGCCTGCGCTTGGTCTCGCCGATGTACAGAAGTAGTAAAAACCATAGTACATGGAGCAAACTTGGTCATGCAAAGTCATAAGTCCCGAGAGTCTAGGAGCAGAGCAGCCATTCAACCAATCAAGTCTACACTGCCATTCAATCATATCTGATCTATCTATCTCTCTCAACCCCATTCTCCTGCTTTCTCCCCATAACCTCTGACACCCGTACTAATCACTAAAGACAATAGACAATAGACAATAGCTGCAGGAGTAGGCCATTCGGCCCTTCGAGCCAGCACCGCCATTCAATGTGATCATGGCTGATCATCCCCAATCAGTACCCCGTTCCTGCCTTCTCCCCATATCCCCTGATTCCGCTATCTTTAAGAGCCCTATCTAGCTCTCTCTTGAAAGCATCCAGAGGACCTGCCTCCACCGCTCTCTGAGGCAGAGAATTCCACAGACTCACCACTCTCTGTGAGGAAAAAGTGTCTCCTCATCGCCGTTCTAAATGGTTTACTCCTTATTCTTAAACTGTGGCCCCTGGTTCTGGACTTCCCCAACATCAGGAACATGTTTCCTGCCTCTACTGTGTCCAAGCCCAATGAGATGCCCGCTCATCCTTCTAAACTCCAGAGTGCACAAGCCCAGCTGCTCATTTCTTGCAGTATATGACAGTCCTGCCATCACGGGAATTAACCTTGTAAACCTACGCTGCACTCCCTCAATAGCAAGAATGTCCTTCCTCAAATTAGGGGACCAAAACTGCACACAATACTCCAGGTGTGGTCTCACTCGGGCTCTGTACAATTGCAGAAGGACCTCTTTGCTCCTTTATTCGATTCCTCTTGTTATACAGCGATTCCTCTTGTTGTAGAGTATTCTTAGCCTTCTCTTCATCAACAGATCTGCAGGTGAGTAACCTGTGGTTGTGTGTGGTGTGGTTCTGTGCTTCAGCAAGAAACTAGCCAGCCGATGTTTCATGCTGAGCTTTGAACTACCCTGCAATACCTGTTTCTTGAGAGCGTCTTTGACAACTCTAACAGGCCTTTCCGCCGCCCCGCTGGAGGCTGGATGGTTTGGGGGAACAAGTGTGTGTTTTACACCATTCCGCTGCATGAACTCTTTGAACTGTTTTTTTAAAAATATATATATAGGAGCAAAAGCAAGAAAGAGAAAAAGTGAAATATGCAAAGATAGAACCACTAGTCTACCAAAGTGGTGTAGCCACAGAGTGAGTAAATGAAAGAAAGGAGAAAGGAATAGAAAAAGTAAGAAAAAAAAAGACAAAAAGAGAAATAAGGAAAAAAGTGGTGATATACTTGCCTCGCATCCCTCCCCACCCACCTCACCCAACCCGTAATTATATTCAACTCCAAAGTTGTGTTGCACCATACTACAATGAATCAATGAATGGTGTCCATGTCTTCGAAAAATGATCTGTTTTTTCAGCTAAGACAAGTCTGATATTTTCAAGATGTAGCGTCTCGGTCATGTTTATAATCCACATTTTAAGATTAGGGACAGATGTATGTTTCTAAAATTTGAGTTTTCGTTTTGTTGCCGTTATCAGGCCATAATTAAGGCAACGTCTTTGAAATAATGATAGCTCAGAGCAGGCTTCTGACGTACCTAGAATGATCAATTCCGTGTCGGGGTCCAATTTAGTTTTTAGTGTTTTTGAAAAAAATGTCAAAAACTCCTCTCCAAAAATTATGCAACTTTATACAAGAAGCAAAGGAATGTGTTATAGTTGCTTCCTGAAGCAGATATTTATCACAAATAGGAGATACATTTGGAAAGATCTTATTCAGTTTAGACTTTGAATAGTAGAGTCTGTGCAGTATTTTAAATTAATTTAACGAATGCCTAATGTTAATCGAGCAATTGTGTATATATAGAAGATTTTCTTCCCATCTGTCTTTGAACTGTTCTGAATAAAACTGGGGCCCATTATCAGAAACGAGTTTTTCCGGTAAACCATGGCATGCAAAAATTGATCTCAGCTCATCTATGGTACTCTCAGTAGTATCTACTAGTACCAGAAAGTGATCATTACCCTTTTTGCAAAAATGTACATGAATTGTCTGAAAAGGTCTACTTGGCCAGGACCAGGGTTGCAGTGGTGTTTTTGGTGGTTTATACTCCGGCAATTTTGGCAGACGCTACATTTGCTCACCAGTGACTCGATGTCACTGTTAATACCAGGTCACTACACAAAACCTCTCGCAATTGACCATGCTGACTATGCCAGGATGTTCGGCATGAAGTTCGTTCATAATTTTGTTTCTCAAAGACTCTGCTACAACCACTCTGTAACTCCACTTAATGCATCCCTGCTCACATGATAATTCATGCCGTCGATTATGGAAAAGCTTCAGCTCTGAGTTCAGAACTGAGTTCAATCCACTATCGATTTCAGTCCAACCGTTCGATGTCTGTTCAGAGACCCACTTCAGCACAGTGTCTTTCTCTGTTTCTGCTGCAATTTCGGTTGCAGTCACCGGAAAGTCTTCATCTACAATTTATAACCATATAACATATAACCATATAACAATTACAGCACGGAAACAGGCCTTCTCGGCCCTTCCAGTCCGTGCCGACCATTTATTTTCCCCTAGTCCCATCTACCCGCACTCAGACCATACCCCTCCATTCCCTTCCCGTCCATATACCTATCCACTTTACTTTTAAATGTTAAAATCGATCCTGCCTCCACCACTTCTGCTGGAAGATCATTCCACACAGCCAGCACTCTCTGAGTAAAGAAGTTTCCCCTCATGTTACCCCTAAACTTCTGTCCCCTAATTCTCATGTCATGCCCTCTTGTTCAAATCTTCCCTACCCTCAATGGGAAAAGCTTATCCACGTCAACTCTGTCTATCCCTTTCATCATTTTAAAGACCTCATTCAAGTCCCCCCTTAACCTTCTGCGCTCCAAAGAATAAAGACCAATGCACAGTTATTCCTAGATCCCTCTGTTCCACAGCATTCCTCAATTTCCTACCATTTACCATGTACGTCCTATTTTGATTTGTCCTGCCAAGATGTAGCACCTCACACTTATCAGCATTAAACTCCATCTGCCATCTTTCAGCCCACTCTTCCAAATGGCCCAAATTTCTCTGTAGACTTTGAAAATCTACTTCATTATCCACAGCAGCCCTATCTTAGTATCATCTGCATACTTACTTATCCAATTTTCCACCCCATCATCTAGATCATTGATGTACATGACAATCTTTCAAACTGTTTAGATTCTGGAGTAGTTCCTGAGGATTGGCGGGTAGCAAACTTAACCCCTCTTTTTAAGAAGGGGGGGAGAGAGAAAACGGGGAATTGCAGACCAGTTAGTCTAACATCGGTAGTGGGGAAACTGCTAGAGTCAGTTATTAAAGATGGGATAGCAGCACATTTGGAAAGTGGTGAAATCATTGGACAAAGTCAGCATGGATTTACGAAAGGTAAATCATGTCTGACGAATCTTGTGGAATTTTTCGAGGATGTAACTAGTAGCGTGGATGGGGGAGAACCAGTGGATGTGGTGTATCTGGACTTCCAGAAGGCTTTCGACAAGGTCCCACATAAGCGATTAGTATATAAACTTAAAGCATATGGCATTGGGGGTTCAGTATTGATGTGGATAGAGAACTGGCTGGCAAACAGGAAGCAAAGAGTAGGAGTAAACGGGTCGTTTTCACAATGGCAGGCAGTGACTAGTGGGGTACCGCAAGGCTCAGTGCTGGGACCGCAGCTATGTACAATATACATAAATGATCTGGATGAGGGAATTGAAGGCAATATCTCCAAGTTTGCGGATGACACTAAGCTGGGGGGCAGTGTTAGCTGTGAGGAGGATGCTGGGAGAATGCAAGGTGACTTGGATAGGCTGGGTGAGTGGGCAAATGTTTGGCAGATGCAGTATAATGTGGATAAATGTGAAGTTATCCACTTTGGTGGCAAAAATAGGAAAACCGACTACTATCTAAATGGTGGCCGATTAGGAAAAGGGGAGATGCAGCGCGACCTGGGTGTCATGGTACACCAGTCATTGAAAGTAGGCATGCAGGTACAGCAGGCAGTGAAGAAAGCCAATGGTATGTTAGCTTTCATAGCAAAAGGATTTGAGTATAGGAGCAGGGAGGTTCTACTTCAGTTGTATAGGGTCTTGGTGAGGCCACACCTGGAGTATTGTGTACAGTTCTGGTCTCCAAATCTGAGGAAGGACATTATTGCCATAGAGGGAGTGCAGCGAAGGTTCAGCAGACTGATTCCTGGGATGTCAGGACTGTCTTATGAACAAAGACTGCACAGACTCGGTTTATACTCTCTAGAATTTAGGAGATTGAGAGGGGATCTTATAGAAACTTACAAGATTCTTAAGGGGTTGGACAGGCTAGATGCAGGAAGATTGTTCCCGATGTTGGGGAGGTCCAGGACACGGGGTCACAGCTTAAGGATAAGGGGGAAATCCTTTAGGACCGAGATGAGAAGGACTTTTTTCACACAGAGAGTGGTGGATCTCTGGAATTCTCTGCCACAGAGGGTAGTTGAGGCCAGTTCATTGGCTATATTTAAGAGGGAGTTAGATGTGGCCCTTGTGGCTAAGGGGATCAGAGGGTATGGAGAGAAGGCAGGTACGGGATACTGAGTTGGATGATCAGCCATGATCATATTGAATGGCGGTGCAGGCTCGAAGGGCCGAATGGCCTACTCCTGCACCTAATTTCTATGTTTCTAACAACAGTGGACCCAACACAGATCCCTGAGGCACCCCACTTGTCACCGGCTTCCAACCTGACAAACAGCCATCCACCATTACTCTCTGGCATCTCCCATTCAGCCACTGTTGAATCCATCTTGCTACTCCGCCATTAACACCCAAAGATTGAACCTTCTTAACCAACCTTCCATGGGGAACCTTGTCAAAGGCCTTACTGAAATCCATATGGACAACATCCACTGCTTTACCCTCATCAATTTCCCTAGTAACCTCTTCAAAGAATTCAAGAAGGTTTGTCAAACATGACATTCCTGGCACACTTGCTGTGTGTAGATTGAGTTCTCACTTCCCACGCCAGAGTTCTCATGGGGCAACCGGGACAATGCATCTGCAATTGCGTTGCACTTGGAGCTTCTGTACTCAACCGTGTAGTCACACTGGGTTAACAAAATTGCCCAGTTCTGTATCCTTGATGCCGTCATGGAAGGTATAGCTGCCTTGGGACCAAGTATCACTAGTAGTGGTTTGTGATCAGTCACCAGGGTGAATGGTCTGCCGAGAAGAAACTGATGGAATTTCTTGATTCTGAACACGATGCTGAGCGCTTCCTTTTCTGTCTGCGCATAGTTGCATTCACTCGATGACAGGGTGCGGGATGCAAAAGCAATAAGCTTTTCCTGTCCGTCATTCATTACGTGGGAGATCACTGCCCCTACACCATAACTTGAAGCATCACAAGCAAGCTTCATCTCGCGTGTCGTATCGTAGTGAACAAGGAGTTTGTCACTTGTCAAGTTTTCCTTGCAGATGTCAAATGCACGTTGCTGTTCCTTTCCCCACGTCCATTTCACATCTTTTTGTAGCAGATGACGAAGTGGCTTTAGCGCAGTTGCTAAATCTGGAAGGATTCGTGCATAGAACTGCACAATCCCAAGGAATGATTGTATCTCTGACACATTATTGGGTTTTGGAGCATTCACTATTGCTTCAACTTTCGCCTTCACAGGGCGAAGTCCGTTGGCGTCTACTTTGAGTCCAAGGTAGACCACCTCTGACTGTGCAAATGCACATTTACTTTGACGCAGTTTGACATTGTGGCAGTTCAGTCGTGTGAGAACTTGCTCGAGGATTTCCAGATGTTCCACCATGCCTTCGGTGAATATCAGTAGGTCATCCTGGTTGCACACACAGTGCGGAATGCCTTGTAATATTTGGTCCATGACAGACTGAAACATTTTCGGGGAGGATTTCACCCCATAGGGCAGCTTTGTCTATGAATACAAGCCCTTATGTGTGTTGATAGTCAAGCACTGCTGACTTTCCTTGTCGACATTGAGTTGGGCGTAAGCGTGAGACAAATCCAGTTTAGTGAAGACTCTTGCTCCGCTAAGTTCTGCGTACAGATCTTGCGAGGCTGGTAACGGATATTGTTCGTCATCAACGGCTTGGTTGATTGTGACTTTGTAATCACCGCATAGTCGAACAGTTTTGTCGGCCTTGGGTACGGCTACAATTGGCGTTGCCCAATTACTCTGGTCTGTCTTCACGAGTACTCCATTCCGCTCTAACCTGTCTAGTTCTTCCTCCACTTTGTTGCATTAGTGCATATGGTACAGGTCTTGGTCGACAATACACAGGTCTCACATCTTGCTTAAGTCGAATGTGTGCAGAGTACCCAGTTATTCCCGTGCAACTGTCAGCAAAAATGTGTGCATGTTTGCTTATGACCTTTGCAAGACGTGATTTGGACAAATCAACGCTGAAAATGTTCTTCCAGTCTAATTCTATTCTGCTCAGCCAATCCTTTCCCGGTAGGATTGGTTGATTTCTGTAGCTGGCCACTATGATGGGCAGTGTTACTGGCTGACCATTATGCTTAACTTTGCAGTTCATTTGTCCACGTCTCCAAAACTTTGCCCGAGTAGGTTCTCAGCTTGACCTTACTCTCAAACAATGGTGTCTGTGGGAACTTTGTTTCGTACAGGTCTCTGCTCATGACCGAATAATCTGCTGCCGTGTCAATACACATATCCATTAACTGTTCATTAATCAATAGTGTAGTTCGAAAGTCCTTGCCTTGGCTGGTTATAGGCTTATCGATGTTGGCTGCATAAATGGTGTACGACCCAAGTACTTTCCCATCTGGGTTCACCTCCAAGTCGTGAACTCCTCTCTGGTGTTGCTTGATTCCCACAGATTGTTGGTTTCCTGTTTTAAGCTTGGCCCGACATGCTGAGGCGATATGGCCTTTCCATTTTGGCCATTATAGCACTTGGCCATTTTGAACTGACAAAATTGGGATGAGTGATTACCGTTGCAACTCGGTTGAACTCGGCTCCCCGCCATACTTCGGTTCTGGTTTAGCGCCTCTAGGTTTGACCATAGGCGCTGCCTTGTGAATGTGAACGGCCACTGCAGTCCATGGTGGACGAATCTCGTGAGCATTTTTTGATGCCATCTCCATTGTGGGAGCAATCTTGCATGCTTTCTCCAATGTGAGATCTGGAGGGTTCATGAGCTTGGATTGAATTAGTTCATCCACTAGACCACAAACAAATCTGTCGCGTAGTGCGCGTCCAAGAAAGGTTCCAAATTTGCAATGTTTTTCAAGGCAACAATGTACTCATTCTGCTTCTGGTTTCTAGTGCCAAATTTATAGCTTTCTGCAATTTCCAGAGGCTTTGGGTTGAAGTGCTCCTCCAGCTTCTTTATAACGTCTTTTGCCTTTATGGGCGCAAGGAGATTCACGGGTGTGCCGTACACTTCAGGACCGATCTCCGTGAGCAGAATCGCTTTCATGCCTTCGCAAACGGCCTTATTTGTTTCAGTCGCTATCTTTCCTTCACCACTAATCCACAAAATATTGTTTGCCGTGAAAAGCATGTTTGCTCTCTCCGTATAGGCTCTCTACTCTCGTCAAAAGTGCCAAGGTTTCCAATGTAGCCCGTGGACGCTGCCATCGTGTCGTTCTCTTTTTAAAAAAATAAAAGGCCCGTTCAAAAACCCCGAATTCCTGTCTGTTCCGGTGTAACAAATCATCTAAAACTTAGCTGTACAAAGACTATTCAGCTTCAGGAATTCGACAGAAAAAAATCGGTCTAAAATGTGTAACAATCCGAAGGACGACATTTTTCCACGTAGACACAACATAGAGTTAGCCTGACAAACTTGCCGACTTGTACAGCTGCTGTTTTAAGCTACAGTCCCCGGCATAGAAGGATCTGCAGGCCTCTCATGTCCAGTTCGCAAACAACTGCGACACAGCTCCGTATTTACTGTTCAAACTGTTAAACAATACCGCATGTTGCAAAAACAGTCCTGCACTGTATTTAAAGGATGAGTTCACAAACTCTATCACATCCTCGTCGCCAATTTTGTTATATTCCGGACAGCAGAATGAATAACAACTTACACGCAGGCTGCCTGGATCACAAGAGAGATTTATTACCCAACATTCCCTACTTATATACCACACCAACTCATTAGCATATGCATGAATACATTACAGTTTCGTTCGGCCCACCGAGTCCGCACTGACCAGCGAACACCGCAAATTAAGGGGTTGGACAGGCTAGATGCAGGAAGATTGTTCCCGATGTTGGGGAAGTCCAGGCCAAGTGGTCACAGTTTAAGGATAAGGGGGAAGTCTTTTAGGACCGAGATGAGAAAAACATTTTTCACACAGAGAGTGGTGAATCTGTGGAATTCTCTGCCACAAAAGGTAGTTGAGGCCAGTTCTTTGGCTATATTTAAGAGGGAGTTGGATGTGGCCCTTGTGGCTAAGGGGATCAGGGGATATGGAGAGAAGGCAGGTACGGGATACTGAGTTGGATGATCATATTGAATGGCCGACTCCTGCACCTGTTTTCTATGTTTCTATTAACATTACCCTACATACACCAGGGACAATTTTACACATACGACTCTTTGGAGTGTGGGCGGAAACCAAAGATCTCGGGGAAAACCCATGGGGAGAAGGTACAAACTTCGTACAGACAGCACCCGTAGACGGGATGGAACCCAGGACTCCGGCGCTGTGCAACACCCTGGCCCACTAGCGACACCTGGAGGAAGGCTCGGATAAATGCACTTACCAGGCTGGCGGTGAGGGATGGAGCTGACTGACCAAGTGTCTGGCTGCGCATACGAACCAGGTTGGTCGTCTCCATCGTCTGTTGCCACAACAGCTGCGCCGGCGCAGGGGGAAGAAGGTATTTTCCTGTCGAGGAAGAAAGTTTGTTCCCCATCAGTCTCGACAAGCCACACAACTTCAAAACTCTTCAGTGTTAAAGAAGGAACTGCAGATGCTGGAGAATCGAGGGTTACACAAAAAGCTGGAGAAACTCAGCGGGTGCAGCAGCATCTAAGGAGCAAAGGAGATAGGCGACGTCTCGGGTCGCGACCCTTCTTCTCCTTCGCTCCTGAGAAGATTACGGAGAGTTGGTCTGTCAAGGAGGACTCTCTCTAACTTCTACAGGTGTACAGTAGAGAGCCTGCTGACCGGTTGCATCGTGGCTTGGTTCGGCAACTTGAGCGCCCTGGAGAGGAAAAGACTACAAAAAGTAGTAAACACTGCCCAGTCCATCATCGGCTCTGACCTTCCTTCCATCGAGGGGATTTATCACAGTCGCTGCCTCAAAAAGGCTGGCAGCATCATCAAGGACCCACACCACCCTGGCCACACACTCATCTCCCTGCTACCTTCGGGTAGAAGGTACAGGAGCCTGAAGACTGCAACAACCCGGTTTAGGAATAGCTACTTCCCCACAGCCATCAGGCTATTAAACCTGGCTCGGACAAAACTCTGAACATTAATATCCCTCCATCTGTTATTTGCACTTTATTAATTTATTAAGTCATGGGTGTATTTATGTATAGAATTGTAGTCAATGCCTTCTATGTTCTGTTGTGCTATGCAAAGAAAGATTTCCATTGTCCTGTCAGGGACACATGACAATAAACTCTTTTGACTTTTGACTTTGACTTTTCCTTCTTTAACACTTTGTCTACTCCACTGCGATATCTCCTCAAGGTATGCCTACTTTGAAGAAGTTCTCCTCCTCCCTACGAAGACAGGAAGAAGGGTCTCGACCCGAAACGTCGCCTATCTCCTTCGCTCCTTAGATGCTGCTGCACCCGCTGAGTTTCTCCAGCTTTTTGTGTAACCTTCAAAACCCTTCAGTCTAGTTTAGAGACACAGGGCGGAAACGGGCCCTGCGGCCCACCGTGTCAGCGCCGACCAGCAATCCCCGCACGCTAACACCATCCTACACATAATAGGGACATTTTTCAATTTCTCACTGCTTACATTTGCCAAGCCACTTAACATACAAACCTGGATCTCTTTGGGAGTGTGGGAGGAAACTGAAGATCTCGGAGAAAACCCACACGGTCACGGGGAGAAGATACAAACTCTCTACAGACAGCATCCGTAGTCAGGATCGAACCCGAGTCACCGACGTTGCAAGCGCTGTAAGGCAGGAACTCTACCGTTGCGCCACTTTCATTAATGCCTAAAATATTGTTGCAGCAAGCAAGAATGTCATTGTCCTATCGGGAAACACATGACAATAAACTCTCTGGACTTGACTGTGACCGCCCTAATGTGACTTTAAATGTGGCTACCTTTTTTTTCTCTGGAGAGACAAGTTTAGTTTAGTTTATTGTCACGTGTACCGAGGTACGGTGAACAGCTGCTTTGTTAGAAACATAGAAACATAGAAATTAGGTGCAGGAGTAGGCCATTCGGCCCTTCGAGCCTGCACCGCCATTCAATATGATCATGGCTGATCATCCAACTCAGTATCCCGTACCTGCCTTCTCTCCATACCCTCTGATCCCCTTAGCCACAAGGGCCACATCTAACTCCCTCTTAAATATAGCCAATGAACTGGCCTCAACTACCCTCTGTGGCAGAGAGTTCCAGAGACCCACCACTCTCTGTGTGAAAACATTCCTTCTCATCTCGGTCCTAAAGGATTTCCCCCTTATCCTTAAGCTGTGACCCCTTGTCCTGGACCTCCCCAACATCGGGAACAATCTTCCTGCATCTAGCCTGTCCAACCCCGTAAGAATTTTGTAAGTTTCTATAAGATCCCCTCTCAATCTCCTAAATTCTAGAGAGTATAAACCGAGTCTATGCAGTCTTTGTTCATAAGACAGTCCTGACATCCCAGGAATCAGTCTGGTGAACCTTCGCTGCACTCCCTCTATGGCAATAATGTCCAATAATTGTTGTCAGCTAACCAGTCGGCGGAAAGACAATACATGATTACAATCGAGCCATTTACAGTGTACAGATACAGGGTAAAGGGAATAACGTTTCGAGCGAGATAAAGTTTAGTTGATTACTGTCGCGTGTACCGAGGTAGAGTGAAAAGCTTTTGTTGCGTGCTAACCAGTCAGTGGAAAGGCAATACAGGATTACACTCAAGTTGTCCACAGTGTGCAGATACAGGATAAAGGGAATAACGTTTAGTTCATGATAAAGTCCAGCAAAGTACAATTGAAGATAGTCCGAGGGTCTCCAATGCGGTAGACGGCAGGTCAGGACCACTCTCTAGTTGGTGAAAGGGTGGTCTTGATTCCAGCTGGGAAGGTAATGCAGATGTTGGAATCTTGAGCAAAAAAAAAGAGCTGGAGGAACTGAACAGGTCAGGCAGCATCTGTGAAGGAATGAACAGATGATGTTTCGGGTCAAGACCCTTCTTTGGGCATTTAGTCCTCCTGACTTTCACTCCAACAGATACCTACCTTTATGGGACAGGCAGCATCTCTGGAGAGAAGGAATGGGTGACGTTTCGGGTCAGCCGAAACGTCACCTATCCCTTCTCTCCAGAGATGCTGCCTGTCCCGCTGAGTTACTCCCGCATTTTGTGTCTATCTTCAGCATCTGCAATTCCTTCCTGCACAGATACCTTCCTTTGTTTTCCCCTCTTTCTGTCATTAAAACCTTCTTTATCTGTGAAGGTTTTGTTTTTGTTAATAAAAACTATTCCGCTCAACCTGCCTGGTCTCACTGTATTGGTGACCCCGACGTGATTCGAACACGGTCAACCTGCCTGGTCTCACTACAAGCCCCAGAGTAAAAGGGCGTACCTTTACAAATGGAAAGGAGGATAGGATTTCTTGAGTCAGAGGGAGGTGAACCTATGGAATTCATTATCACAGAAGGCTGTGGAAGCAGAGTCATCGAGTATTTTTAATGCGGTGATTCTTGATTAGTAAGGACACCAAAAGTTGCGGGGAGAAGGCATGAAAATGGGGTCGAGAGGGAAAAATAGATCAGCCGTTATCAAATTTGGGGTGGCACAGTGGCACGGGGGTGCAGTTGCTGCCTCAC
This sequence comes from Raja brachyura, assembly GCA_963514005.1. The sequence continues at coordinate 10,410,500 of OY740783.1, read as the reverse complement.
AACGCCAGAGAATTGGGTTCGATCCTGACAGTGGATGCCGTCTGTACGCAGTGTTTACGTTCTCCCAGCGACCTGCGTGGGTTTTCTCCAGGTGAGCCAGTTTCCTCCCACGCTCCAAAGACGTACAGGTTTGTAGGTTAATTGGATTCTGTAAATTGTAAATTGTCCCTAGTGTGTGTAGGATGGTGTTAGCGTACGGGGTTATCGCTGGTCGGTGTGGACGCGGTTGGCCGAAGCGCCTGTTTCGGCGCTGTATCTCAAGTGGAAAGATGTTCCAGGCGTGGAGCTGAGCCTGCAGCTGAAGTTCAGGAATAAACGCAAAGGTCAGAGACATAATGATCACAGCAGAATGAAAAGAGCCAGCCTTTAATCACTTTTAAAAGGCATTTGGACAGGTATGAAGGGCGTGTTTCCATGCTGTATGTCTGAAATGCATCGAGACACATGTATCTATACACTGTTAATGGCTCGATTGTAATCACGTATTGTCTTTCTGCTGACTGGATAGCACGCAGCCAAAGCTTTTCACTGTACTTCAGTATCCGTGGCAATAAACTAAACTGAAAGTAAAGGCTAACTGGCAGAACAGACTTGACAGGACGAATGGCCAATTCTGCTCTTATGTCTTATAGTCTATGGCTAAAATTCAAGCCACTGCCATCAATATTACAAATTTCTTGTAAATTAACCTTATCTTTTTTGCTCCCATCTCCACAGTCATGCCCTGTGTACTTACTGAGAATAATAATAGCTTCAGTTATTTTCGTTGAAACAATGGCATCATCTGGCAGATTTGCACAAAATGAACCACATTTAATTAGATGTCATCGCTACAAATCCAATGTGATCATTTTAAAATTGCGACTGTCCAATTTGGGCTTTTTTTGGGTTGCGTGATATGTGACAGCTGTCTGCAGTACAAAGGGAGTCCAATCAATCATTTTGATAGGTGCCGAACAAACCGAGTCACTTCCCATTCCCAAGGTCCCTATACATGTTATCTTCATCATCCAATTTGGGAATTCCCAGAAGGTTCGAAAGGAAAAGCAAAGTGAATACAACCATGAGATTTAAATATTAAATACCGTAGCCTAAAAGATGTAACGGGGACCATTCCACTCATTACATACCCAGCAAGACTCAAGAGTGTTTTCTTGTCATATGTTCCAAATAGGACAATGAAATTCTTGCTTACTGCTGCTCAACAGAATATGTAATGAGCATCCCATATGTTCTATATTATGCATGCATCATCGCATACTAAAGATTAGTGTTACGCATCTTTGCATTGTATATTCCTTGTCAGAAACGTTAATTACGCTTCTTCACATCTGTACCATATTAATATATTGTGCATTTGAGCCACAGTTATCCGGTAATTTTACTTCGGAGTCACGTGAGTGACTACGTGAAGACCCCGCCAGCACGCATGTGCGACATATCGTCGTACGCATGCGGAAGCGACAGTCGGGAGGAGCGGGGCTCCTCCAGCGTAAGTTTAAAAAACTTACGAAAGGTAAGTCTCACCGGAGTGGTGAGCGTGGCGACTCAGTGTATATTTGTTTTTCAGGATTTCTACATGGAGTCGCGGAAATCGAAAATAGCAGCGGCAAGAGCTGCTGCCATGGAGAGCAGCCAGCAGCGTGCCGCTTCTCCTGAGCTGCAGGTGTTGCCCGCAGCTCCCGACTTTTCGCCTATGAGGGCCGCAGATTCGCCGCGGTCGGGCGGTAAATCCACCCGAAAGTCGGACGGGGCCGACGACCCAGCTGGGTCCAGTCCCGAGGACACCCCGTTCGCTGATAGCGACAGGGGTCGTCTTGCCCGCATGGAGCGGATGGTGGAGCAATTGCTCCAGCGTGACCTGCTTTTGCAGGGGCAGAGTCACGGTGGGCCTCTTCGCAGGCCCATGGCAGGATCCTATCATGGACTGCCTAATGTCTCGCCCTCTTCACAGGGGAGCATTGGGGGTCAGAACTGGGCTGACCCTGAAGAGGGGGAGTTGGCTGAACAACCAACAGTGTCAGGGGTGCAAGAAGAAGAGTTACTGGATATGGTAAACAAGCATGCAGTTCCTTCTCAAAAAGGCCTACCTATCCACCCAAAGCTGGCAGCTAGTATCAATTATATGACTACAAACCAGCTTCAGGAGCAAGCCATCAATGCAACAGCTGATAAGTATCTTGCTCCTGAAAATTGTAACTCACTGACTGTTCCTGCGGTGAATAACCCTATATGGGGGAACATGAGCCCTACGATTAGAGGGCAAGAAGTCAAACTTCAGAAGATCCTGAAACTTTTGACCACCGGGATTACGGCAGTGGCCAGAACTGCGGTGGGAATAGAGTTACCGGAAGAACTACAGGATGCTCTGGCCTTGCTGTGTAACACACAGTACGAGATAAATAACTACAGGAAGAGCATTATCAAACCGGCACTTAACCCCAAGTTTGCGGGGTTATGCAGACCAGGTAACACTCAACCACCAAATCTGCTGTTCGGGGATAACCTCCCCAAACAGGTGAAAGACCTGGACGAGGAGGCCAAGGCCATAGGCCTGATTAAGGTACCCAGTACCTCCAAACCTCACTACCAACAGCGGCAGCACCCCTACACACCCACCGGACAGCGATATCACAACAGACCGTCCGGTGGTGAAAGCTCGAAGGCCGGCCCACCTGCACAACGGTCTTTTTTAGGCCATGGCCCAGCCCGGCCTTCTTGGAAAATGCGCCACCCCTACAACGCAGCAACTCAACAGAAGAAACAAGGGCAAAGACCGCAACACCGGCAATAACCTTGGAGGTAGGCGGGTCTGGCTCCCCCAGGAACATTGCTTGTCTAAATTCATCTTATGTGGGAGGCCGGTTGCACTTGTTTTATGAAGTATGGCGCACTTTTACCTCTGATCCTTACATACTAGGAAGTATTCAGGGCTATAAAATTGAATTAATTTACGAACTCCCTACCCCGGTCCAGCATTCGCCTAGCCGAAAGTTTATACTTTCACAAAAAGAAAGAACGGCGGGCCATGCTGAACTATTAAGACTAATTAGTAAAGGGGTAATTGAGAGAACCACCAGAGAATCTCAGGACTTCGTATCTAATATATTTACCAAAAATAAAAAAGATGGCGGGTGCCGCATAATCATAGATCTGACCGAACTGAATACTTCTGTTCAGTATGTTCATTTCAAAATGGACACTTTTGACACAGCTAGACAACTAATAGCTAATGGGTACTACATGGCATGCATTGACCTTAAAGATGCATACTATTCAGTGCCAATACACAAGGATCATAGGAAATACCTTAAATTTATCTGGATGGGACAATTATGGCAATATAAAGCCTTACCCAATGGGTTATCATCAGCACCCAGGCTGTTCACCAAAATATTGAAACCAGCTTTGGCCTATTTAAGGAAACAAAACCATACTGTTATGTCCTACCTTGATGATATCCTCATTGTCGGGGAGAATTTGGAAACGGCTACATTGGCAGTTCTAGCCACAAAACATCTCTTTCAGAAGCTGGGGTTCATCATACATCCAGATAAATCAAAGTTGGAACCCTCTACTACCATGGATTACCTGGGGTTCACCATTGACTCGGTGCAAATGTCTATCACCTTACCACCGAACAAGGTGGTGGACTTGATAGAAGCTTGCAGGAGCCTTACTGGCATCAGGGATCCATCCATACGGCAGGTGGCCAGGGTAATTGGGAAGATAGTGGCTGCTTTTCCCGCAGCACAATTCGGACCACGACATTATCAAAACCTACAAAGAGCTAAAATTATAGCTCTCAAAAGTCATGCAGGCCATTTCGACAGGCCTATGAAGTTACCAGGAAAGGCAAGAATTGAATTAAATTGGTGGATGGAAAATGCTCAATTCTGTTCCAAACCCATCACTATCATAAATCCCTCGGTCATCTTACAAACTGATGCCAGTGCCAAAGGTTGGGGAGCAACTAATACCACCACTAGTTGTGGAGGCAGATGGAGTGCACAAGAGCTAACCCTATTCGAAACATTGGGGATTAATTATTCAGAAATGCTGGGAGCATTTCATGGCCTTAGGGCATACTGCTCAGACATGCACCAAGTACATGTTAGATTACAAATTGACAACACCACAGTGGTGGCTTATATTAATCATATGGGTGGAATAAAGTCGATATCATGTGATGAATTGGCTAATAATATCTGGCACTGGTGTCTGCAAAGGGAAATTTGGATTTCAGCCACTTACCTTCCAGGTAAGCTAAACACAGTGGCAGACACCAGGTCACGCAAATTCAACGACAACATAGAATGGATGTTGGATCGGAAAGTGTTCACAGATATTGTAGAACGTTATGGGACGCCAGATATCGACCTTTTTGCATCCAGATTAAATCACCAACTGCCAACATATGTTGCTTGGGAACCAGACCCAGGGGCAGTAGCAATGGACGCTTTCACGCTACATTGGGGGGATTTGTTCTGTTATGCATTTCCCCCCTTCTGCCTCATCAGTCGGGTCTTGCAAAAAATCAGACAAGACTCCGCATCGGGTATTTTGGTTGTGCCCGACTGGCCTACCCAATCATGGTTCCCAGCGGTACAGAAGATGGCCACAGAACCTTGTATTCGGGTCAACAAATGACCTAGCCTATTAATACATCCCGTCACTGGGGAACACCATCCATGTCATGACCGCATGGACCTGTTGATTTGCAGATTCTGAAACGGCCACTTCTGGGATACGGACTCACCAACAGAACAATAGATACCATCTCAGCATCATGCAGGGAGTCCACTAGGAAACAGTACCTGACCTACATCAGGAAGTGGGAAGTGTTCTGCTCTACAACAAACACAACCTACGAATCGGCTACCATCACGGAAGTTCTGGAATTCCTGGCTACCCTTCACTACGATGAAGGATTAAGCTACAGTGCCATTAATTGTGCCAGGAGTGCCCTATCAACCTACATGGGCAAGGGGAGTGATCATCTGGGCATTGGATCACATCCATTAGTGTCTAAGCTAATGAGAGGAATATTTAATTCCAATCCCCCCAGGCCCAGATTCAACCACACGTGGGATATCAGCATAGTATTGACTATGTTGCGAGGATGGACACCAAACTCGGGGCTCACCTTGGACAAACTCACCTACAAATGGTAATGATTATGGCACTTGTCACGGCACTACGGGTCCAGTCCCTGCACAAGTTAAATCTGGATGCCATGACTATCTCCAATGGCAAAATCACTTTTCATATGCAGGGGCTGTTAAAACAAGATCGAACCGGATCGTCTGGACATACATTAGAGTTTCTAGCCTATCCAGCAGATACTCGACTCTGCATCGTCACTTTGATATCACGTTACATTTCAGTCACCAAGCCTCTCAGGGGCACGGAGAAAGCTTTGCTTATAAGCCATAAAAAGCCCCACCACTAAGTCACGGTGCAAACCATATCTAGATGGTTAAGGGTGGTACTGGATGCGGCAGGGGTGGACACTAATATTTTTAAATCTCACTCCACCAGGGCAGCATCCACTTCGGCGGCTAGGATGATGTAAGTACCCATGGACCACATCCTGGCCACAGCGGGCTGGAGCAATGAGAAAACGTTTCAACGCTTTTATAACAAACCCGTGGCCTCTCCTGACTCTTTTGCAGGAAGAATTTTGAGTTCTGCTAAATAATTACCCTATATGGGATATATATTTTGTTTTGGTATGAATAAATACCTATTTTGTTTTTCAGCCAGTGTCATGTCTGAAATACGTTCATCCTCTTATCCCAGCACAGCAGTGTGTGAGCATGCGGTGTTCCAGGGCATGAAATCACAGAGCTTTGAAATCTTCACGTAGTCACTCACGTGACTCCGAAGTAAAATAGTAAGATTAAATGAGAACTTACCAGTTTGAAGTTTGATCTTTATTTTATGAGGAGTTACGATGAGGGATTACGTGCCCTCCGCTCCCAAAACCTCTGTTATAAAGATCAACTGGTATGAAAGTTCTCTCTTATCTTACTATATTAGTCTACGTTGCTGTCTATGATTTCACACCACTGCTTTGAAGAATGTCGCGCATGCGTGCTGGCGGGGTCTTCACGTAATCCCTCATCGTAACTCCTCATAAAATAAAGATCAAACTTCAAACTGGTAAGTTCTCATTTAATCTGACTATTAAAGCATATTAAGAACTGCGCTTTGTTATTTGGGGAAACAAGGAAGGTTTCAACCATCTTCTCGAGTCTGAAGAAGGGTTCCGACCCGAAATGCCACCCATTCCTTTTCTCCAGAGATGCTGCCTGACCCGCTGAGTTACTCCAGCATTTTGTGTCTATCTTTAGTATAAACCAGCATCTGCAGTTCCTTCCTGCGCAAGGTCTTCGTCCATGTACCGTGCGCTAGACAGATTGGCGCCGTTATACCAACATAAATATCAGAGTGAAAAATTGATTATTAAAATCTACAGATTCAGGGCCAGTTTCTTCCCAGCTGTTATCAGGTAACTGAACCATCCTACCAACAACCAGAGAGCAGCGCTGCCCAACCATCTACCTCATTGGAGACCCTCGGACTGTACTGTACTTCATCTTGTGCTAAATCAGGAGTCGCAACCTATGGCCCACGGGCCGAATCCGGCCCATAGCCCGAAATCATCCGGCCTGCAGACTTCCGTCATCTCCGGTATCTGGAATGTTTATGAAAGAACTGCAGATGCTGGAAAAATCGATGATAGAAAAAAAATGCTGGAGTGTGTCTTTCCAGCATTTTTCTACCTCTGGTACTTGGCAAGTGATTTTCGGACCGAGGGTCGGGTGAAACGTTGAAAAAGTGCTGCCCATCGGCCTGCGTGAGGCTGGGTCCAAGCACTAAACGCAAGGACGCAAGGAGGCCTGCGCTGGCGGCCGCAATGGTCGAGCGCCGAGCTCTGGGTGTACCGCATCCTGCGCAAAGCTGCCGGCACGGCCACGCACCTTCTGTATCTGGGATTCACGGTCGGGATCGGGGTTGTCAGTAGGCCGGGGACGGGTGAGCGTGAGTATTTGAGGGGCAGGATCTATGTAAACACGCGATTTGATGTCTGCCATCCGGGGCGGGATGGGTGCGGGATCCATGTGTACACGTGATGGATGTGGCCCGCCATCCGCTCGCAGACACGCGTCCCGGCCCCTAAGCAGAACAAGGTTGCCCACCCCTGTGCTAAATGTTATTCATGTTATTGTGTTATCATTATTTGGGGCAGCACGGAGGCGCAGCAGTAGAGTTACTGCCTTACAGTGCCAGAGACCTGGGTTCAATCCTGACTACAGATGTCTGTACGGAGTTTGTTTGTTCTCCCCGTGACATGCCTGGGTTTTCTCCGATGTGCTCCAGTTTTTCCCACACTCCAAAGATGCACAGGTTTGCAGGTTACTTGACCAGCTTAAATTATCCCTAGTGTGTGTGTGGGATAGCGTTAGTGTATTGGGATAGCGGACTCAGTGGGCTGAAGGGCCTGTTTCCGCGCTGTATCCCGAAACTGAATCACATGTGTCTGTACACTGTTGACGACCCGATTGTAATGACGTATTGTCTTTCCGCTGAATGGCGAGCACGCAACAAAAGTTTGTCACTGTACCTCGGTACACGTGACAATAAACTAAACTAAAACTAAACTAATTATAAAGTAAGGTTGGGCAGAATTAATGTTTCATTCTTCTTTTTCATGTTCATCTTGTTACGAATATTGACCTCGCTGTCATCGCCTGTCCTGAAAAGGACGCAAGCTTCCGGCGACAATGAGTGAGAATTAGCTCAGGATACTTGGTAACAAATGCTCGTTTCACCTCATGCTCGGAGACTGCTTAAATATTAATTTCATTAATAATCAGAAGTCACTGGTGTCTCAACTCCTGTAATTCTAGCAAAAACAAATCTGATATTTTTATGTTTTGACATTTTTGTTAAATGTGTAACGTTTCTGCCTAACAAATTGAAGATATTAAGACAGTTACGGTTTGTTGCTTTGTACCTATTTAGACAATAGACAATAGGTGCAGGAGTAGGCCATTCGGCCCTTCCAGCCAGCACCGCCATTCAATGTGATCATGGCTGATCATCCCAATCAGTACCCCGTTCCTGCCTTCTCCCCATATCCCCCGACTCTGCTATTTTTAAGAGCCCTACCTAACTCTCTCTTGAAAGCATCCAGACAACCTGCCTCCACCGCCCTCTGAGACAGAGAATTCCACAGACTCACCACTCTCTGTGAGAAAAAGTGTTTCCTCGTCTCCGTTCAAAATGGCGTACTCCTTAGTGTTAAACTGTGGCCCCTGGTTCTGGCCTCCCCCAACATCGGGAGCACGTTTCCTGCCTCTAGCGTGTCCAAATAGCGTATTTAGTTCTTACACTTTACTTTTTTGGTTTAGTTTAGGAGTATAACATGGAAACTGGCCATTTGGCCCACTGAGTTTGCGCCGACCAGCAATCCCCGTACACTAGCACTATCCAACACACTGGGGACAATTTGTTTTCCCCCCAAAACCAATTAAGCAACAAACCTGTACGTCTTTGGAGTGTGGGAGGAAACCTGGAGCACCCGGAGAAAACCCACGCAGGTCACGGGGAGAATGGACAAACTCTGTACTGACAGGATCGAACACGGGTCTCTGATGCTGTAACTCCACTCTAATATATGAAACAGAACTGTACAGTGTAGGAACAGCCCTGAGGCCCACTATATCTATACCGAGCATGCTGCCAAAATAAGCTGATCTCATCTGCCTCCACATGCTCCAATTCCACATATGTTCATGTGTCTTTAACTGTTCATTGTCTGGCCAACATTTCTACTTCACATCTGTAATGTTGTACCAAACACAATAGAAATCTATATATTTGCTTGAAAATGAACATTGATTTATCAGTCAGTATGTTCTAAGAAACCAACTCTGCCAAGTCCAAATGAGGTAGATAATGCCTGGATGAAGATGACTATCAGAGACATAGTGCACAGATACAGGCCATTCGGCCCAACTTGTCCATGTCGACCAACATGCTCCATCGCAGGCAGTCCCATCCGCATGCATTTGGCCCATATCCCCCTTAAGTAGTGGTGTGGGAAGGAAATGCAGATGCTGGTTTACACTGAAGATGGGCACAAAAATCATCTGGAGTAGCTCAGCGGGACAGGCAGCGTCTCTGGAGAGAAGGAACGGGTGATATTTCCCGTTCGGGTCCTTCTCTCCAGAGGTGCTGCCGGTCCCACTGAGCATTTTGTGTCCACCTTCCCTCTAAATCAGGTGCTGTTATTGTGCCTGCCTCAACTACCTCCTCTGGCAGTTCGTACCATACACCCACCACCCTCTGCGTGAGGAAAAAGTTGCCCCTCAGGTTCCTATTTAATCTTGCCCCTCTCACCTTAAACCTATGTCCTCTGGTTCTTGATCCCCCTACCTCGGGTAAAAGGCACTCCGCATTCATTCTATCTATTCCCCTCACTATTTTATCCAGCACTATTACAACCGATTAGAGTAAAACTAATCTTACAGTGGATTTTTCCCTCAGTAAAGAAAACTCATGCCGGCACGCAAGAAAACATAAGCAGGTTAGCAACTGGTATTATTTTGCAAAATTCATTTTCTAACAAGCAGATTAAGGTCTTGAGTGATAGGAGAAGAATTAGTCCATTCAGCCAATCAAGCCTAGATCGTGGCTGCCTTCTCCTATTCTCCGGCCTTCTCTCCATAACCCTGAATTAAGGGACAGAAGTTTAGGGGTAACATGAGGGGGAACTTCTTTACTCAGAGAGTGGTAGCGGTGTGGATTGAGCTTCCAGTGGAAGTGGTGGCGGCAGGTTCGTTGGTATCATTTAAAAATAAATTGGATAGGCATATGGATGAGAAGGGTATGGAGGGTTATGGTATGAGTGCAGGCAGGTGGGACTAAGGGAAAAAAGTTGTTCGGCACGGACTTGAAGGGCCGAGATGGCCTGTTTCCGTGCTGTAATTGTTATATGGCTATATGGTTATACTTGTACTAATCAAGAATCTATCTATCTATCTCTGCCTTAAAAAATCTGTTAACTTGCCTTCCAAAGCCTTCTGTGGCAATGAATTCAACTGATTCACCACCCTCTGACTAAAGAAATTCCTCCTCATCTCCTTCCTAAAAGGAACGGACATTAATGATGAGTCTATGCCTCTGGTCCTAGACGCTCCCACAAGTGGAAGCATCCTCTCCACATCCACTCTATCCAAGCAACTACTACGATAGGGCCCCATGGCAGGTCGCGGGGCTGGAAACTGGAAGTATCCTGCGCTAATTCTGCTACCACCATCACCTATTGCGGCAAGTGGCGGCTCCCACTGATTGTCGCCGGAAGCGTGCGTCCTTTTCAGGACGGATGATGACAGCGAGGTCAACATTTGTAACGTGGAAGATGGACACAGGGAAGAACACGACTACGAAAAGGATTTTCAACTTTGTCCGAGCTTTAAAAGAAAAGCTAGGACGTTTTCTTTGACGTACCGGTCAGAGCTCCCCCGAGGCTGCCTCGTCTCAAGTACTTGGCATCTTCACTCAGCTGCCTGTTGAACTTCAAGGCTTTGCCAATGCCACAGGCAAGGTCAGGATGGCTGGACTTGCGAAACGGGAAGGATGGCGGGTGCAAGATGTGGTCAAACTGAAAGACAGAAGAAAAGACACTCATAAATACAGTAAGCAGGAAAGCGAGATAAACATTGTAAAAATTGTTACTTTTAAATCGTCAAGTCAAGACAAGACACATAAAGTTGACTTGACTTGACTTGAAATACGGGTGGCGCAGCCTCACAGCGCCAGAGACCCGGGTTCCATCCCGACCACGGGTGCTGTCTGTACGGAGTTTGTACATTCTCTCCGTGAACGCATGAGCTTTCTCCGAGATCTTCGTTTTCCTCCCATACTCCAAAGACATACAAGTCTGTAGGTTAATTGGCTTTGGTGTAAATGTAACTTGCCACAAGTGTGTGTAGAACAGTGTTAATGTGCATGGAGGGGGATCGCTGGTCGACGCGGAATCATAGAAACATAGAAAATAGGTGCAGGAGTAGGCCATTCGGCCCTTCGAGTCTGCACCGCCATTGAATATGATCATGGCTGATCATCCAACTCAGTATCCTGTACTTGCCTTCTCTCCATACCCCCTGATCCCTTTAGCCACAAGGGCCACTCCATCTAACTCCCTCTTAAATATAGCCAATGAACTGGCCTCAACTACTGAAGAAGGGTTTCGGCCCGAAACGTCGCCTATCTCCTTCGCTCCTTAGATGCTGCTGCACCTGCTGAGTTTCTCCAGCCTTTTATGTGCCCTGGCCTCAACTACCTTCTGTGGCAGCGAATTCCACAGATTCACCACTCTCTGTGTGAAAAATGTTTTTCTCATCTCGGTCCTAAAAGACTTCCCCCTTATCCTTAAACTGTGACCCCTTGTTCTGGACTTCCCCAACATCGGGAACAATCTTCCTGCATCTAGCTTTTCCAACCCCTTAAGAATTTTGTAAGTTTCGGCACTGTATCTCCAAACTAAACTAAATGACAGGATTTGCAGCGTTCCCTGAGTGTATCACTCGCTATCACCTTCTCCACAGCCAACAATAGTCCAATGGACCACAGACTGGTTCCACCAAGGTGCTATGTAGACCGCTGCTGAAGATCCTTCTTCCATGTGGCTATCAACCTGTACAACTCTTCCCCCTTCTGTCATGGGGGTAGGCTGACTACCCTCCCCTCCCCCAATCTTTGCACATCCCCAATTCTTTCCACTCATCACTTTAATTTCACGTTTCATGTATTTTGAATGAATGAATGAATGAATAAGTTTATTGGCCAAGTATTCACATACAAGTAATTTGCCTTGGTGCTCCACCCGCAAGTGACAATGACATACATTGACAGTTAGGGATGACACATAAAACATTAATAATACAACATTGTGTTAAAGAAGGATCTGCAGATGCTGGAGAATCGAGGGTTACACAAAAAGCTGGAGAAACTCAGCGGGTGCAGCAGCATCTAAGGAGCGAAGGAGATAGGCGACGTTTCGGGTCGAGACCCTTCTTCAGACTCATAATACATAATACTCATAATACAACATTATTGATTAAACATGTGAAACATTTTTGTGTTTTTATGACTGTTGGCAGATCAATTTCCCTCCTGGGATAAATAAAGTTCTATTGTATCGTACTGCGGGCTCCAATTTTCCTTGGTCATGGTTGCTGGCTTTGTGAATATGCAGGGATTGGGGTGCTATGGGAATGGAGGGTATCTGTTTAAGACTTGGCTTCACTGGTGATGACATCACAGGTGCTGGAGAACCAATTCCTGGAAATCATGTGACCCACATGGCGCCACCAAGTCTGGACCCCTGAAGGAGTTTCCGTTATGTATCTGTGATTGGGCTAAAGCAGGGGTGGGCAACCTTGTTCTGCCAAGGGGCCAGGACGCATGTCTGTGAGCGGATGGCGGGCCACATCTATCACGTGTACTCCTTCGAGGACGCCACCGGGAGCACTGGCCCCTATTTACGGGCGCTCACGAACATGGCGTACCTACGAACCATTGCCTTGGCTCTGTCCTGAAGGCGGCGGCACAAATACTCACTCACACTCATCCCCGGCCTATTGACAACCCCGATCCCGGCAGTGAAGCCCAGACACAGAAGGTGCGCGGCCGTGCCGGCGGCTTTGCGCAGGATGCGGTACAGCAAGGCCTCGGCGCTGCTCGTTGGCACCGCATTGCGGCCACCAGCACGGGCCGCCTTTCGTCACCGCACCTGGGCACCGCGGCCTCGGGAGGTACCGGAGATGACGGAGGTTTGCGCGCCGGGGGAAAAATATACGCCTGCGGGCCGGATGATTTCGGGTTAGGGGCCGCATTCGGCCCGGGTGCCATAGGTTGCCAACCCCTGGGCTAAAGGGTTGCCTCCCTCTGTACTTTCCCACCACTGTATAAATAGGAGATCGGTTCGTTGGGGCAACGTCGACTTCCTTTCCATTCTGTTTGTGCGAGGCTGCTCGAGTGAGTGGACCCGAAATCGACTCTGCGGGTTTGGACTACAGTATTCTAATCAGTGTTTTACTGATCCAGACTGGTGGGGGGGGGGGGGGGGGGGGGGAGATTGGGGTACAAGAATTGGAATATCAACAGCTGCGATTTGTCCTTTTGCATACCTTTCATTCAATTGTTCTGCCCACCTTTTCATAACTCTCGTTTCCCTCTCCCCTGACTCTCAGCCTGAAGAAGGGCCTCGACCCAAATCGTTACCTGGTCCTTGTCTCCAGAGATGCTGCCGTACCTGCCGAGTCACTCCAGCATTTTGTGCCTGGTTTCAGGATTGCAGCGAGCTTAAAGGGCCTGTCCCACTTTCACGACCTAATTCACGACCTCTGCCGAGTTTGCCCTTGACTCGTACTCGCAGCATGGTGGTCACGAGGTCGCAGGAGGTCGTAGGTAGGTCGTAGTAGGTTGTAGGTAGGTGGTAGCAGACCGTGATGCTAGTCATAGGTACTCGTGGCATCAAAGACTCGGGGCGTTTTTTTTCAACCCTGATGAAAAATGTCCACGTATAAAAAAGGTCGTGAATTAGGTCGTGAAAGTGGGACAGGCCCTTTAGTTTCTTTGGCTTATCACAACACAACTTTCAAGAAACACGGTCGCACTTCAGATAAATCCAAATCAGCCTTTCCTGTTTCTCACAAATAAATGAGTTTTCAATCACTTTTTAAGTGTGATTCCCAAATGAAAACACAATTTCAACGTCTCGTCTGATACAATTTTTTTTTAATTGGGAAGATCCACTGCTGTTTCGCCTCATCAAATTATTACACTTCTCTGCGTTAACGATGAGACATAGGAGCAGCATCACGACATTCGGCCCATCGATTCTGCTGCTGCACCATTCGATCATGGTTAATCTATTCTTCTCTCATCTGCTGTGAGGACGGCAGAGTCGCTGCCTCACAGCGCCGGTGACCCCGGTGCAATCCCGACTATGGGTGCTGTCTGTACGGAGTTTGCACGTTCTCCCTGTGACCACGTGAGATCTTCAGTTTCCTCCCACACAGGCTTCCTCCCATAATCATAATAATAATAATATCTTTTATTAACCATATAACCATATAACAATTACAGCACGGAAACAGGCCATCTCGGCCCTTCACGTCCATGCCGAACAACTTTTTTCCCTTAGTCCCACCTGCCTGCACTCATATCATAACCCTCCATACCCTTCTCATCCATATGCCTATCCAATTTATGTTTAAATGATACCAACAAACCTGCCGCCACCACTTCCACTGGAAGCTCATTCCACACCGCTACCACTCTCTGAGTAAAGAGGTTCCCCCTCATGTTACCCCTAAACTTCTGTCCCTTAATTCTAAAGTCATGTCCTCTTGTTTGAATCTTCCCTATTCTCAAAGGGAAAAGCTTGTCCACATCAACTCTGTCTATCCCTCTCATCATTTTAAAGACCTCTATCAAGTCCCCCCTTAACCTTCTGCGCTCCAGAGAATAAAGACCCAACTTATTCAACCTATCTCTGTAACTTAGCTGTTGAAACCCAGGCAACATTCTAGTAAATCTCCTCTGTGCCCTCTCTATTTTGTTGACATCCTTCCTATAATTGGGCGACCAAAATTGTACACCATACTCCAGATTTGCACTGAGATTTGTCATTGCACAGAGGTACAACGAGATTTGCTATGCAGCTTCCATCCGATGTAATAACTTAATCAACTAAAAATGTAGACACCCAGAGAAACAAAATGTAAAAAAAACCAGTAAAACAGTATAAAGTGCAAATAGGTCTGTGCCGGGTCGATGTGCGACATGACCATCCGAGGGAGACAGTCCATGGGGGTGGGGGTGGGGGGACACTCAGCAGGGCCGGTTGACAGCAGCTATAGCTCTGGGGATAAAGCTGTTCCTGAGTCTGGAGGTGCGGGCGTAGAAGGCCTTGTGACGTCTGCCGGAAGGTAGAATTTCGAACAGAATATTGCAAGGGTGTGTCCATACATAGACATACAGGTTTGTAGTTTTATTGGCTTGGTATACATGTAAATGGTTCATAATGTGAGTAGGATAGTGTTAATTTGCAGGGGTCGCTGGTCTATGAGGACTCGGTGGGCCGAAGGGCCCGTTTTACTGCACTGCATCTCTAAACTAAACTACGTTTCCCGGCCTTCTCCCCACAACTTTTCAACCCGTACTAATCTCGAATCTATCAATTTTTGCTTTAAAAACACCCAATCACTTGGTCGCCACAGCCATCTGTGTCAATGAAAGACCTATTTCCAAACTGCCTTTCCTTTCAAAAATTCATTGAAAAGGTAATTCTAAACCAACTAACGCCTTACCTACGCCAAAATACCATCCTGGAAAGTTTCCAATCAGGTTTCAGGGTGTCGACTCGAAACGTCACCCATTCCTTCTCTCCAGAGAAGCTGCCTGTCCCGCTGAGTTAGTCCTGGTCCGTCCCCATTGGTAATCGCAGATGACAATGGACAATAGACAATAGGTGCAGGAGTAGGCGATTCGGCCCTTCGAGCCAGCACCGCCATTCAATGTGATCATGGCTGATCATCCCCAATCAGTACCCCGTTCCTGCCTTCTCCCCATATCCCCTGACTCCGCTATCTTTAAGGGCCCTATCTAGCTGTTTCTTGAAAGCATCCAGAGAACCTGCCTTCACCGCCCTCTGAGGCAGATAATTCCACCGACTCACCACTCTCTGTGAGAAAAATTGTTTCCTTGTCTCCATTCTAAACGGCTTACTCCTTATTCTTAAACTGTGGCCCCTGGTTCTAGATAATCTCCCTCCTCCTTCTCCCATCGCACACAACATCCAGCCAATTTGTTCACTTGCAGTCTGAGGTTGCTCATGTTCAGCAGAGCAAAACAAAACAGACATTTCTGAGAAGGATTATTCTCATTTGCTCATTGCACTGAATTGAAAAACAGACAGCTGTGGAGGACAGTAGCCAGCATTTACCTGTTCACTTTTGCTCCACAGAAGCCAAACGCAAGCAAAGACCACAGCAAAAAAAAAACTGCTAGAGGAACTCGGCTCAGTTCAGTTAGTTTAGTTTATGGTCACGTGTGCCGAAATACAGTGAGAAACTTATGTTCCAATAGACAATAGGTGCAGGAGTAGGCCATTCGGCCCTTCGAGCCAGCACCACCATTCAATGTGATCATTGCTGTTCATCCACAATCAGTACCCCATTCCCGCCCTCTCCCCATATCCCCCGATATGCTATCTCCAAGAGCCCTATCTAGCTCTCTCTCGAAAGTATCCAGAGATCCGGCCTCCACCGCCCTCTGAGGCAGAGAATTCCACAGACTCATAATTCTCTGTGAGAAAAAAGTGTTTCCTCATCTCCGTTCTAAATGGCTTACTCCTTATTCTAAAACTGTGACCCCTGGTTCTGGACTCCCACCAACATCAGGAGCATGTTTCCTGTCTCTAGCGTGTCCAAACCCTTAATACTCGTATATGTTTCAATAAACATAGAAACATAGAAAATAGGTGTAGGAGGAGGCCATTCGGCCCATCAAGCCAACACCGCCATTCATTGTGATCATGGCTTATCGTCCCCAATCAATAAGATCCCCTCTCATCCTTCTAAATTCCAGGGTATACAAGCTAACCGTGCTAACCAGGCAGCGGAAAGACAATACATGATTACAATCGAGTCATTCACAGTGTTCCCGATGTTGGGGGAGTCCAGAACCAGGGGCCACAGTTTAAGAAATAGAGGTAAGCCATTTAGAACAGAGATGAGGAAAACCTTTTTCACACAGAGAGTTGTGAATCTGTGGATTTCTCTGCCTCAGAAGGCAGTGGAGGCCAATTATCTGGATGTTTTCTTAGGGTTCTTAAAGATAGCGGAGTCAGGGGATATGGGGAGAAGGCAGGAACGGGGTACTGATTGTGGATGATCAGCCATGATCACATTGAATGGCGGTGCTGGCACGAAGGGCCAAATGGCCTACTCCTGCACCTATTGTCTATTGTCTATTGGTCTGCGTGGGCAAGTTGGGCAGAAGGGCCTGTTTCCACGCTGTACGACTCTATGACACCTTGAGGAAACCCACACATTTTGGAGGAGAACAATAGACAATAGGCAATAGGTGCAGGTGCTGGCTTAAATGGCCAAATGGCCTACTCCTGCACCTGTTGTGCACAGATACATGATACGGGAATAACGTTAAGTGCAAGGTAAAGCCAGCAAAGTCCGATCAAAGACAGTCGGAGAGTCACCGATGAGGCAGATAGTGGTTGCACAGGGTGTGTCAAGCAGTATCTGTGGAGACAAAAGGATGCTGCAGTCGAGGTCATAGTTGAGAGCCTGCATCAGGAACCAGTGTGTAGATGGAATGTAGCCAGTACAAGGAGGCGGCAGAGCGGTTCAGGTCTACTATTGTCACATGTATTGTTGTATGCTATCCAAACAGTGCAGATACACCATTCATAAATGGCGGGTAAGGCACAGCGGTTCTGCTGGTAGAGCCACTGCCTCACAGCGCCAGAGACCCGGGTTCAATCCCTACCTCGGGTGCTGTGTGTGTGGAGTTTGTATGTTCTCCCGGTGAC
The DNA here is from genome assembly GCA_963514005.1 of Raja brachyura. The sequence continues at coordinate 10,392,868 of OY740783.1, read as the reverse complement.
CGCGTGGGTTTTTCTCCGGGTGCTCCGGTTTCCGCCCACACTCCAAATACGTGCAGGCTTGTAGGTGAATTGGCCTCTGTAAATCGCCCCGAGTGTGTCGGGAGCGGATGAGAAAGGGGGTTAACGCAGAACTGGTGTGAACGGGTGATCGATGGTCGGTGCGGGCACGGAGGACCGAATGGCCTGTTTCCACCTCCAAACTAAACTGAATAGAATGAGTACAATAGGTTGGATAGATTTAATAGGGACGCGAGAGACCTATTCCTGAGGGTTACCTTCTTAGATGCAAAGGGTGGCGGGTGAATGGAACAACTAGGTATGTTACAAAACTTACCTTTAGCGGTGCTGCCGTTCTGCCTTGGGCCGTGTGCGTGACTTTGGCGCCTTTAAGGGGGGGGGGGGGGGGGGGGGGCGGGGTTGAAATGCGGTTTTCCCCTTGCAATCCGGAGCTTTATTTTCTCGGAGTGCCATCTATTTTTGGAGATTCGTTCCGACTGCCGGTAAGTCAGTTTTTTAAAATAAATAGCCCGACTACTTTATCGCTGCAGTAAAATAAAAAATAGCTCCTAATGCCGTGAACGCCGACAAACGGGGACCGATTTTACGTAGGGGACAGGTAAGTGAAAGCTGTTTATTTTTACATATAAACTTGCCTTTTCAGGGGACTTTTATCAATATTTCATGTTGCGAAACAGTGATTTAGCCCCGATATGAACTGTCAGAATTTTTCCTGCTGATATGGGGTTTAAATTCACCGCAACCGCAACGTTCCAATCCAGCGCGTTCCATAAAATCCCACTTGCAAGCTGTTTAAAATGCCCATTAATTTACAGGCATTAAACACTGAATTCCTTCAATTTGGCCTATACATTAATGACAATTAGATTTAAAAATCATGTTATATTGTGAATTATTGTGTGACTGTTAATTGGACACTTAGGCTTTAAATTTTTTTTACATTTTTTCTTAAGAAATTGATAAATGTTTAGATCTAGTAATTGAATTTTGTAATTGGCTACAATTGGGTAATTAACTAATTATATGCTTTAATTTCAGGTCATCCAAGTAAGATTGTTTCATATTTGTTTCAGAATACTTCAATCTATAATAACTGAAAATTTCTTTAAGTTCTCTTAATTTTTAAGATGTTATGGGCTTTTGACTGTCCTCGATCACAACTTTTGTGACAAGTCAATAGAAAAGCAATAGGAAGCAAGTTGGTAATTTCCGAGGATGAAAATGGCCCTAACTTTTTTAATACTGAAGATATGAAAGTGAATTAGGTGTCAAATAAAACTTATTTTTATGCTTTATCTGATGGGATAAATTGCAGACTTGATTTTTTAAATCTCAAAATTTTGTAACATTGCTAGAACAAGCAGGTAGTTGAGGCAGGGACTATCGCAACATTTACGAAACAGTTGGACAGGTAAGTAGATAGGACAGGTTTAGAGGGATATGGGCCAAAATTGGCAGGGTCTGGTGCAGATGGGACATGTTGCTCGGTGCGGGCAAGTTGGGCTGAAGGGCCTGTTTCCATGTTGCACGACTATCATTCCACGCTACGACTCGGAAGAGCAAAGGTGTGCTGTCGGGGCTGATAGGTAGGACCTCTGGATGGGGGGGGGGGGAATGATAGACAGATAGCGGGAGGGGCAAGGTAGACAGAGGCTGAAGTAAGTAAGTTTATTGGCCAAGTATCCACATACAAGGAATTTGCCTTGGTGCTCCGCCCATAAGTAACAGCATAACATACAGTGACAGTTACAAATGACTCAGAAAACCTTGAACATTAATAATAATAAGACATTAATGATAAAACACCATTGATCAAGCATGTGAACCAACAAAGTACCAGATCAAAGGGAGGCTACAGATTTGTTGGCTGTTAAATAGAGCAGCTACTTGTGGAAGAGTGATAAATGAACCAGATTAGGAAGGGGTGATGGCCAGATTACATCAGAGGGGGGTGGGGGTAGGAAAGGCAGGCCAAGGGAAGATAAACACTGTTGTTCCTGACCCACAGGTACATGGATAGGACAGGTTTGGAGGGTTATGGACCAAACGCAGGCAAGTGGGACTAGGGTAGCTGGGACATTGTTGGCCATGAGAAGCTGGGGCATTGTTGGCCAGAACATTGTTGTTCTGAAGAAGGGTCTCGACCCGAAACGTCGCCCATCTCCTTCGCTCCTTAGATGCTGCTGCACCCGCTGAGTTCCTCCAGCTTTTTGTGTAACCCCCCATTGTTGGCCAGTGTGGGAGAGTTAGGCTGAAGGGCCTGTTTCCACACCGTATGACTATGACTCAAACTCCATCTGAGTTCCCTCTCCCTTTGATCACCTTTTCCATTCTCCGTTCCCCAGCCGACTAGTTATTTAGACTTGTTCACTCCCCAGGTGGTCCTACCTGCGCATTACCCACAATCCATCTGGGTTTCTTCTCCTCATGCTTTAACTTTCCTTCTCACTCCCACCCATTTCCTCCATTGGGTGGCACGGTGGCGCAGAGGTAGAGTTGCTGCCTCACGGCGCCAGAGACCCGGGTTCGATCCTGACTACGGGTGCTGTCCGTACGGAGTTTGTACGTTCTCCCCCGTGACCTGCGTGGGTTTTCTCCGAGATCTCCGTTTTCCTCCCACACTCCAAAGACGTGCAGTTTTATAGGTTAATCGGCTTGGTATTAATGTAGAATTGTCCCTAGTGTGTGTAAGGTAGTGTTAATGTGCAGGGGTGGGGGGTCAAGGAAAGAGCGTTCACGTCGCGGCCGTGTTTTCACCAATCTTTACACCACCGTGCACAAGAAGCGACAAGACAGACACCATTGTACGCAGATGCCGAGAAGTGTCTTCAGCTCTGGCTGAACAACTTCTAATCTTGTGTACACAAAAGGCTGGAGAAACTCAGCGGGTGCAGCAGCATCTAAGGAGCAAAGGACTGGCGACGTTTCGAGAGGGTCGAGACCCTTCTTCAGACTGGTTAGGGATCAGGGAAATGAGAGATATAGACGGTGATGTGGAGAGATAAAGAACAATGAATGAAAGATATGCAAAAAAGTATCGATGATAAAGGAAACAGGCCGTTGTAAGCTGTTTGTAGTGTGAAAATGAGAAGCTAGTGCAACTTGGGTGGGGGAGAGATAGAGAGAGAGGGAATGCCAGGGCCCGAGGGCTGAGGGAGAGGTGGGAAGGGGAGGAGACAGCAAGGGTTAACAGAATTGAGAAAATTCAATGTTCAAGCCCAGAGGATGCAGACTCCCCAAGCGGAATATGAGGTGCTGTTCCTCCAACTTGCGGTGTTGCTCACTCTGGCCGTGGAGGAGGTCCAGGACCGAGAGGTCGGATACGGAGTGGGAGGGGGAGTTGAAGTGCTGAGCCACCGGGAGGTCGGGTTGGTTATTGCGGACCGAGCGGAGGTGTTCGGCGAAACGATCGCCCAGCCTCCGCTTGGTCTCACCGATGTAGATCAGCTGGCATCTGGAGCAACGGATGCAGTAGATGAGGTTGGAGGGGGTGCAGGTGAACCTCTGTCGTGCCTGGAAGGACTGCTTGGGTCCCTGAAAGGAGCGGAGGGGGGGAGGTGAAGGGACAAGTGTAGCATCTCTTGCGGTTGCAAGGGAAAGTGCCCGGGGAAGGGGTGGAGCGGGAGGGAAGGGAAGAATTGAGAAGGGCCCGAGGAAGGGGTGGAGCGGGAGGGAAGGGAAGAATTGACAAGGGTAGCTAATTCTAATCTTGTGTGCGGACTCGATAAGAAGAAGAACGTGCGGGGATTGCTGGTCGGTGCGGATTCCACGCTGTATCTCTGAACTAAAAAGTAAACACAGATGCTGCCTGACCCGGCGAGTTCCTCCAGCACTTTGATTTACACTCCAGATTCCAGCATCTCACCTCTCCAATCAAAACTACACACCGCCTGCAGCACCGATTCACTGAAGGCTTTCTGCAAAAACGTTCCTTTCCGCTGTTGGTGAATTTACAAAGCACGAAGATGGAGTAAATTAGAATCATACATTATGCAGTTTTCCTGTCAAATTGTCTTTCCGCTGACTGGCTAGCACGCACCAGAAGCTTTTTACTCCACTTCGGTACGCTTGGCAATAAACTAAACTGTATCACTGTATTGTTAAATGACCACCGTTGTAAACTGAAGGTTGTTGTTAACAAAAACGAGAGCTTTCAATTTGCAGTCAAAGCCGCTGTCAGAATCTGACCACAATTCAGCACCCCCCCCCCCCGCGGCGGTAGTAGCAGCAACCACATCTTGCCTTGGGATGCACCGTACACAGCCACAAAGGTGTTTTCAAGATAAACATTTGCCCTCTGTAAGAACAAAGGAAATATAGACAATAGACAATAGGTGCAGGAGTAGGCCATTCGGCCCTTCGAGCCAGCACCGTCATTCAATGTGATCATGGCTGATCATCCACAATCAGTACCCCGTTCCTGCCTTCTCCCCATATCCCCTGACTCCGCTATCTTTAAGAGCCCCATCTAACTCTCTCTTGAAAGTATCCAGAGAACCGGCCTCCACTGCCCTCTGAGGCAGAGAATTCTACAGAAAACCCTTCTAAGTTCATATGTTCATAAGTTATAGGAGCAGAATTAGGACATTCGGCGCATCAAGTCTACTCCACCATTCAATCATGGCTGATCTATCTCTCCCTCCTAACCCCTTTCCCCTGCCTTCTCCCCATAGCCCTTGACACCTGTACTAATCAAGAATCTGTCAATCTCAATAGACAATAGACAATAGGTGCAGGAGTAGGCCATTTGGCTGAGAAGTATATATTGAAACATATATATTGAAAAATATGTAAAATATCTCCCGGGAGGTCCAAAAAGTCACATCTTGGCACAGCGTCTGAATTATTCCACCAAGGTTTGCTTTGAAAGGGTCCAGTGTGCCTTGCACCTGCACTAAATCATCACTTATAGTTGAAAACATTAGCGACGCAGTGGTGCCAGTTTCCAACGGGAACGGTGGCGGACGCATCATTCCTTACAATGCCTTGTACGACAGTGATCGCAACTTCTACTGAAGTGTGGATGGCCGTCGGCTCGCTAGGAGCTCATCCGCCCTTTGACAGGTCTTGTTTTTGGTCCTGCTGGGACCAGCCCCCTCCTCACCCGGCAAACCATGGACTATCCGAGCATGGAGCAGGTAGCACGGGATTACACGGTGCCCGTGGCGGAGGGAACACCCCCCCCCCCGACCTAAAGAAGGCAAGAGCTTTCCGATTTTTACGATTTGCAAACTATCAGTGAAGACACGTGAAGACAGACACAAAAAGCTGGAGTAACTCAGCGGGGCAGGCAGCATCTCCGGAGAGAAGGGATGGGTGACGTTTCCAGTTGAGACCCTGCTTCAGACTGAGCATTAGGAGGGAGGGAGACATGGAGACATAGAAGGGTAAGGTGTGAAAACAAGACATCAAAGTGGACAAAGTCAAGGAAAATGTGGGATAAGTTACTGTTAGCAATGGGTTGGTGACACCGAAGCAAATGATAGACACAAAATGCTGGAGCAACTCGGCGGGACTGATAGCATTTCTGGATAGGCGGAATGGGTGACGTTTTAGGACGAGACTCTTCTGGGTCTCGGCCCGAAAACGTCACATAGAAACATGGAAAATAGGTGCAGGTGGAGGCCATTCGGCCCTTCGAGCCAGCACCGCCATTCGTTGTGATCGTCCCTAATCAATAACCAGTGCCTGCCTTCTCCCCATATCCCTTGATTCCACTAGCCCCTTAGAGCTATAGAAACATAGAAACATAGACCTATCCCTTCTCTCCAGAGGCGCTGCCTGTCCCGCTGAGTTGCTCCAGCATTTTGTGTCTATCTTCAGTTTAAACCCGCACCTGCAGTTCCTCCTTTCACGTGACAATGAAGTGGACAGATATAAAATTTAATCAGGGGGTCAGACTGGTTGGTGAACTGGGATAGGGGGGAGGGACGGAGAGAGAGGGAAAGCAAGGGTTACTTGAAGTTAGAGGAGTTCGCATTCATTCCGCTGCCCAAGTCACACGAATCCCCATTTTCTGCCTCTGGAGAATAAAATGATTCCAATTATCAAAGCGTTTACACTGGATGCCAGTCGTACACCGCTGCCTTGTCAGAAACACGCTCCTGAGAACACTTGCTTTGTTTAATAATTGAAAACGAACCACAACTTTGTGACACAAAACATGGGAAGCAGCAGGCAGGTTCTGTAAGTCCCTGAAGAAAGCAACACCTCACAAACATAACGGGACAATGAAACGAATAAAAAAAATATCCCTTCAGCCAGTGTCAAGGCTAAATCTTACAGACAGCATCCTTAAAATTGTTTTAAAACTCAATGTTCCCCAAGGGATTTGGCATTAACAGCAGCAATTTATCATAATCTGCTTACACTGCGTCTTACCTACAGCCTCCGGGCTGGGTAATATTCATAAGCTCTTAAATTCAGTGGAATGTGGTCTATGAATCCAAACGGCAAACCAACATGTGTATAAACCTGCCTCCTTTGCAAAGTGTGTGATTGTCATTCCAGCGTATTTCTCACTAAATTGTTTAGTTCTTAACCCCCCCACCCCCCACCCTTATCCCACCCTCTAGTTTTTCATTTCACTCCTCTTCTTTTAGTTTAGTTTAATTTAGTTCATTATCATGTGTCCCGAGGCAATAGGCAATAGGCAATAGGTGCAGGAGTAAGCCATTCGGCCCTTCGAGCCAGCACCGCCATTCAATGTGATCATGGCTGATCATCCCCAATCAGTACCCCGTTCCTGCCTTCTCCCCATATCCCCTGACTCCTCTATCTTTAAGAGCCCTATCCAACTCTTGAAAGTATCCAGAGAACCTGCCTCCGCCGCCCTCAGAGGCAGAGAATTCCACAGACTCACCACTCTCTGTGTGAATATATAAAATTGTTAATGGTTTGGCACGCTCGAGGCAGGAAACATGTTCCCGATGTTGGGGGAGTCCAGAACCAGGGGCCACAGTTTAAGAATAAGGAGTAAGCCATTCAGAACGGGAGACGAGGAAACAGTTTTTCTCACAGAGAGTGGTGAGTCTGTGGATTTCTCTGCCTCAGAGGGCGGTGGAGGCAGGTTCTCTGGATGCTTTCAAGAGAGAGCTAGATAGGGCTCTTAAAAATAGCGGAGTCAGGGGATATGGGGAGAAGGCAGGAGCAGGGAACTGATTGGGGATGATCAGCCATGATCACATTGAATGGCGGTGCTGGCTCGAAGGGCCAAACGGCCTACTCCTGCACCTATTGTCTATTGTCTATTGAAAAAGGCCATTGGGTCAGAGTGATACAGTGTGGAAACAGGCCCTTCGGCCCAACTTGTCCACACCATCCTACATCACCCATCTACACTTGTCCCACCTGCCAGCGTTTGGTCCATATCCCTCCAAACCTGTCCTGTCCATGTACCTGTCTAATTGTTTCTTAAACGTTGCGATAGTTCCAGCCTCAGCTTCCCGTTCCGGCAGCTCGTTCCATACACCCACCACCATTTGTGTAAAAATAGTCACCCTTCGGGTTGCTAATAAATCCTTCCCCCCCTCACCTTGATCCTGTGGCTCAGGATTCCCCCCTACTCTGGGCAAAAGACTGTGCGTTTACCCGTTTAATTCGCCTCATACACCTCTATAAGATCACCCCTCGTCCTCCTGCACTCCAAGATATAAAGTCCCAGCCTGCTCAACCCATCCCTGTAGCTCACACCCTCGAGTCCTGGCAACTTCCTCGTAAATATTCTCGCCACCCTTTCAAGGTTGAGTTGAGTTTAGTTTATTGGCACGTATTCTGAGGTACAGTGAAAAGCTGTTAGCGTGATAACCAGGCGCGGAACTCGTTATCAAAATATGGGGGGGACCGGGGGACAGGGGACACAAATTTTGTACCGGCCGCGCACGCATGCGCACACACTCACACACACATGTGCGAGGCTTCGGAGGCTCAATCCAGCGCTAAATGCAGCTCAACTCTGCCTGTATCGCCGGGTTAACTACAGCCCTGCCTGGACTGACGGGACACCAGCGCTGCTTCTCCGCGCTGCCCGTATTTCCCGCAAGCCCAGGGGGGTTCACCAGGCTGAGTTGAGCTGGGTTCAGCGCTGCTTGTCTACGTTGGCTGTGGGCCTGGGGGTGCCGCGCCCATCTGACTCCCGACCTCTCTGGCCACCCTTGGGGGGAGGGGGGGTCACTCGGGTGGGGACAGGACAACGCCGGAGATCCGGCCGGGATCGATCCTGGCTGTGGATGAGGCGCAGGTCTGTGCCACGTCTCCCTCCTCCAATCACCGCACTGAATCATCATGTCCCGCCCCCTTTGCCTGCTGACCGACGCCTCTCTCGTCCAATCGGCGCCCTCGATTGTCCCACCTCCACTGTCTAGCGGAAAGCGGAGATTTTAAAATCCGGATTACAAAAACTTGGGGGGGGGGGGACGTCCCCCACCTTTCAAAACATGGGGGGGACGTGTCCATTCTGGCCCCCCAGGGTTTTCCACCCCTGGTGCTAACCAGTCAGCAGAAAGACTATACATGATTACAATCGATCCATTCACAGTGCACAGATGCATGATAAGGGAATAATGTTTCGTGCAAGGGAAAGCCAGTAAAGTCTGGTCAAGGTTAGTCCGAGGGTCATCCATGAGGTAGATAGTAGATCAGGACCGCTCTCTGGTTGTGGTAGGATGGTTCAGTTGCCTGATAACAGCTGGGAAGAAACAGTCCCTGAATCTGGAGGTGTGCGTTTTCACACTTCTGTCCCTCTTGCCTGATGGGAGAGGGGAGAAGAGGGAATGGTCAGGGTGCGACTGGTCCTTGATGATGCTGCTGGCCTTGCCGAGGCAGCGTGAGGTGCAAATGGACTCAATGGAAGGACATCTTTCATGTAAAACGGTGACTAAAATGTGCAGGGATTGTGAAGGTCGCTTTTTCACGGTGATTAATGTTCTGCTTTTATTTCACATTTCCTACAATTTTTCCTTTTAGCAAATTTCTGAGATAGCCATTTTGCGCTCAGGACTGGCACAGCGGTAGAGTTGCTGCCTGACCGTGCCAGAGACCCGGGTTCGATCCTGACCGGGTGCCGTCTGCGTGTGTTTTCTCCAAGATGTTCGGTTTCCTCCCACACTCCAAAGCCATACAGGTTTGTAGGTTCATTGGCTTGGTGTGAATGTCCTATTGTCCCTAGTGTATGCAGGACAGTGTTGGTGCGCGGGGGATCGCCGGTCGGCACGGACTCGGTGGGCTGAAGGGCCTGTCTCCGCGCTGAAGCACGAGGAGACAGCAAGCGTCTGCAGGCTACTTGGCTGTGTGGATCTTACACTTACCTTATAATCGCCAGTGTTCCTCCGGCAGTCAGCAGCCTGGAGAATCTCCACCACCCTGGTTCCTGCACACCAAGCGTGAGATTAGCCGAAAGCTAACCACACCATCGACAGCCCACGAGATCGTGCTCAGCCCCCTACTGTACTCACTCTATACTCATGACTGCGTAGCCGGTCATAGCGCGAACTCCATCATCAAGTTCGCTGACGACACCACTGTTGTGGGACGTATCACTGATGGGGATGAGTCCGAGTATAGAAGAGAGATCGAGCAACTGTCCATATGGTGCCAGCACAACAACCTGGCCCTCAACACCAGCAAAACCAAGGAACTGATTGTGGACTTAGAATGAGTAGGATGGGGACCCACAGTCCTGTTTATATCAACGGGTTGATGGTTGAAAGGGTCAAGAACTTCAAATTCCTGGGCGTGCACATCTGTGAAGATCTTTCCTGGTCCGAGAACACAGATGCAATTATTAAGAAAGCTCATCAGCGCCTCTACTTCCTGAGAAGATTACGGAGAGTTGGTCTGTCAAGGAAGACTTTAACTTCTACAGGAGTACAGTGGAGAGCTTGCTGACTGGTTGCATCATGGCTTGGTTCGGCAACTTGAGCGCCCTGGAGAGGAAAAGACTACAAAAAGTAGTAAACACTGCCCAGTCCATCATCGGCTCTGACCTTCCTTCCATCGAGGGGATTTATCACAGTCGCTGCCTCAAAAAGGCTGGCAGCATCATCAAGGACCCACACCACCCTGGCCACACACTCATCTCCCTGCTACCTTCGGGTAGAAGGTACAGGAGCCTGAAGACTGCAACAACCCGGTTTGGGAATAGCTACTTCCCCACAGCCATCAGGCTATTAAACCTGGCTCGGAACTCTGAACATTAATATCCCGCCATCTGTTATTTGCACTTTATTAATTTATTAAGTCGTGGGTGTATTTATGTATAGAATTGTAGTCAATGCCTTCTATGTTCTGTTGTGCTATGCAAAGAAAGATTTCCATTGTCCTGTCAGGGACACATGACAATAAACTCTTTTGACTTCGACTTTGAGATTAACACAAAGACTGGAACACGACCCCAACATCCAACTGATCTTCCATCCAAAACCGCAGGAAATTGCAGAGAATTGTGGCCTCAGCTCAGACCATCACACAAACCAACCTGCCTTCCATTGACTCCGCCTACACCTCAGGCTGCCTCGGCAAGGGGGTGCCGTTGAGTATGGCAGCCTCGCCTGCAGCTGTTCGTCCTTTTTTTAATTTTTAGTCTGTCAAAAAAGTTTTGCTTCAGAGACCTTTTAGTCTTTTTATGTGGGAGATAAAACTGTTTTTTTTCACAGTCACTACCTGGTCGAGGATGCATTTTTCTCCGAGCCGCATCTTCGCTCCCCTCCTCGCGGCCGACCATCTCGATAGGCGCGGCCTTTCCTGCCGGAGACCGGCCAGAGCTTCAGCTTCAGCAGCGGTGCAGCACTGAAGTACCATCGCGGAGCGGGCGATGCCTCACCGGGGATCGCCGTGTGGAGCTCCGGAATGCCGGGACTGCCGGCTTGAACACCGTGGAGCTGTGGTCTGCGGAGATTCCCATCGCGGGCGGCGCTGACTTGAACATCGTGGAGTCCTGGGATCTCTTTGCCGAGGGCCGCCAGTCTTGACTCTCCTGTGGACTTCGGGAGCCGCGGTATCCGGTACGAAGTGGCCGATTCGTAAACTCCAAGCCGCTGAGAGTGTTCTTCCGTTCCGACGGCGGAGTTCCGATCATCCCGGCGAGAGGGCCTGAACATCGGGCCGCCCATAGCGGCGACTGCGGAGGGCTCGAAGCCCCAACCACGGGTGAACAAAGAGGAAGTGGACTGAACTTTATTGCCTTCCCTCACAGTGGGAAAGGTTGATTCCGCTGTGTGGGGATGTTCATGTTAAATTCTGTCGTGTGTTGTGTTCATTTTATTCGTATGGCTGTACAGTAACTCAAATCTCACTGTACCAATTGGTGCACGTGACAATAAATGTAAACCTAAGGCCGGCAGCATCATCAAGGACACGTCGCACCCTGGACACTCCCTCTTCCCCCCTCTCCCATCAGGCAAGAGGTACAGAAGTGTGAAAACGGACACACCTCCAGATTCAGGGACAGTTTCTTCCCAGCTGTTATCAGGCAACTGAACCATCCTACCACAACCAGAGAGCAGTGCTGAACTGCTATCTGCTATCTTTGATCGGACTTTATCTTACACTAATTAAGCCTTATTCACATTATTCCCTTTATCAAGATTCCCTTTATTCAAGAGAGAGCTAGATAGGGCTCTTAAAAATAGCAGTCAGGGGATATGGGGAGAAGGCAGGAACGGGATACTGATTGGGGATGATCAGCCACGATCACATTGAATGGCGGTGCTGGCTCGAAGGGCCGAATGGCCTACTCCTGCACCTATTGTCTATTGTCTATCATTTATATGTACACTGTGGATGGCTCGATTGTATTGTGTTTCCACTGACTGGTTAGCAAGCAGCAAAAAGCTTTTCATTGTACCTCGACAATAAACTAAAGTAAACTTTATTGCAATGAATCAGTGGCACAATAGGCAGCGTACAATTTACTCAACTAAACCATCAGAATGCATTTCAGATGGTTTTTGTTCGGGGGAGAAAAAAGCATATCTAACAGGCAATTACAATTCAATAAGAAATGAAATTTAAAAGACCTGTGAGCAGAGTTATCCTCAGACAAAGCTCCAAACCAGCACTTTGCAATATCTTGCAATTTGCATCACACAGACTGAAGTCAGGGAGTTACACAGGGGATAGGTGCAAATGGATTATTAAATGTGTGTATGCAGAGCTTGTTTAGACTCGGATTATCCATATGCTCACAGCCCCAGAACTAAAGGGAATGGCAGCTTTAGGGTCCATTGCAAATAAATAAGCAAAGTACAAAAAAGCCGGAACATTTTCAGAGGAAGGTTACAAGTCCGAATTTATCCGCCTTGGTGTTGATGCCTCACAAGCCAGAGACCCGGGCTCCATCCTGACCTTGGGTGCCGTCTGGAACTAGATTGTACGTTCTGAATTCTCTGCCTTAGAGGGCGGTGGAGGCCGGTTCTCTGGGTGCTTTCAAGAGAGAGCTAGATGGGGCTCTTAAAGATAGCGGAGTCAGGGGATATGGGGAGAAGGCAGGAACGGGGTACTGATTGGGGGCGATCAGCCTTGATCACATTGAATGGCGGTGCTGGCTCGACGGGCCGAATGGCCTACTCCTGCACCTATTGTCTATTGTTCTCCCCCAAAATGTGTGGGTTTCCTCAAGGTGTCCTGGAGCCATGCAGCATGGAAACAGGCCCTTCAGCCCAACTTGCCCACGCAGACCAATAGACAATAGACAGTAGGTGCAATAGGCTGAGTTACTCCAGCATTTCGTGTCTACCAGAGGACATAGGGTTAAGGTGAGGGGAGAAAGATTTAATAGGAATCTGAGGGGCAACCTTTTTACACAAAGGGTGGTGGGTGCATGGAACGAGCTGCCGGAGGAGGTAGTTGAGGCAGGGACTATCCCAACGTTTAAGAAATATTTGGACAGGTACATGGATAGGACAGATTTAGATGGATATGGGCCAAACGCAGGCAGGTGGGACTAGTGTGGATGGGACTTGTGTGGGCAAGTTGAAGAGTCTCAATCCGAAGCATCACCCATTCCTTCTCTCCAGAGATGCTGCCTGTCCCGCTGAGTTACTCCAGCATTTTGTGTCGACCTAACATCTACCTCATTGGAGACCCTTAGACAATCATCGATCGGACTTTACTGGACTATATCTTGCACTAAACGTTATTCATGTTATTCCCTCTATCACTTATCCGTACACTGTGGACGGCTCGATTGTAATCGTGTATTGTCTTTCCGCTGACTGGTTAGCACGCAACAAAAGCTTTTCACTGTAGCTCGATGTATGTATAACCTACCTTTACGAGTCTCAAGTTACTCCAGGGGAGTCTGCAGCAATAATGTACGTATACTGTTAAAATGTATAGTGCACTTAGTGTAGAGCAAACCCAAATGAGGAGAGAGAACCGAGCTCCCGTCTGCTATCAGGCCACTGAATCATCCTATTTTGATTTTGACCAGCTGCATCTCTGTCTGGTTTGGGGACTGTAGAGCCTCCGACTGGAAGTCCGTGCAGAGAGTGGTGAGGACAGCGGGAAAAATCATCGGGACCTCTCTCCCCTCAATCGGGGATATTGCGACCAAACGTTGCATGTCTAAGGCCAGCAGTATTATAAAAGACCCCACACATCTCCATCACGGACTGTTCACTCTGCTGCCCTCGGGCAAAAGATGTCGCAGCATAAGGAGCAGAACATCAAGGTTCTGCAACAGCTTCTTCCCACGAGCCATCAGACTCCTGAATGCCACGTAATGGGCTGCCACCATTGTCTATTTTATCCTTTTTATCCATTTTATCCATGCCTATCCTTCTGTTAATTATCGTTTTGCACAGGGAGCCAAATGCAACGTAATTTCGTTTGGAACTGCATATATCAATGTATTTCTAAATGACAATAAAGTTCGTTTGACTTGACTTTGACTTGACTATTACATCCAGAGTAAAAGTCAAAGTCAATTTTATTCGTCACATGGACCCGAAGGTGCAGTGAAATGAATTTGCCAGCAGCGATACACTTAAAAAGAGAACACACAATACACAATAAAATTTAACACAAACATCCACCGCAGCATTCTTCACTGTGGTGGAAGGCAACAAAGTTGGAAGGAGGTCAGTCCTCCTCCTTTGTTCATCCGTGGTCGGGGCCAAGAACACCTCCGTAGTCGCCGCTACGGACGGCCCGATGTACAGGCCCTCTCGTCGGGATGCTCGAAACTCCGACGTCGGGAGGGTCAAACACACTTGGAGGTTCCAAATCGGCACTTTCCTACTGTATCTACCTCATTGGTGACCCTCAGACTATCCTTGATCAGGCTTTGCGGGTGAGGCAGCATCTGTGGAGGGAAGGAATGGACGACGTCTCGGGCCGAGGCTCTTCTTCAGTCTGAAGCAGGGTCTCAGCCCGAAATGTCGCCCATTCCTTCCCTCCAGAGATGCTGCCTCACCCACTGAGTTACTCCAGCATTTTGTGTCTACCTTCGATTAAACCGGCATCTGCAGTTCTTTCTCACACACTTGATTGGACTTTGCTGGCTTTACCTTGCACTAAACAGTATTCCCTTAGCATGTATCATTTACCACAGAAGGCTGTGGAGGCCAAGTCAATGGATATTTTTAAAGAGATAGTACGGGTGTCGGGGGTTATGGGGAGAAGGCATGAGAATGAAGTTGGGAGGGAGAGATAGATCAGCCATTATTAAATGGGAGAGTGATCTTGATGGGCCGAATGGCCTAATTGTCTACTATCACATGACCATACAATGGAAATGGTTCAATTGTAATCATGTGTTGTCTTTCCGCTGACTAAATAGCACTCAACAAAAGGCTTTTCACTGTACCTCGGTACACAGTAACTGAACTGAAGTTCAATGCAAGATGATATCACTGCTTTACACACAAGGTGATCAGTAGATGGAACCATCAGCGTGGGCAGTCGACATCAACTAAAATGATGGAGAAATTCGAGAGAGAACTGGGTAGATATCTAGAACTGAGAGCAGGTGGAGAGCAGGGACAACTGTTTCTGATTGAAACGCAGTGCCAACCAGATGGGCCATCATGATCCCCACCTGTCTGTGCATTCCTAATGGACAATTTTCCTCTTATCGAGTCCACACACAAGATTAGAAGTTGTTCAGCCCAAGCTTCCTGTCTTGTCACTTCTTGTGCGCAGCGGTGGAAAGATTGGTAGAAACAGGGTCGCGACGTCAACGCTCTTTCCTTGACCCCAATAGACAATAGGTGCAGGAGTAGGCCATTCGGCCCTTGGAGCCAGCACCGCCATTCAATGTGATCATGGCTGATCATCCACACTCAGTACCCCGTTCCTGCTTTCTCCCCATATCCCCTGACTCCGCTATCTTTAAGAGCCCGATCTAACTCTCTCATGAAAGCATCCAGGGATTTGGCCTCCACTGCCTTCTGAGGCAGAGAATTCCACAGATTCACAACTCTCTGTGTGAAAAAGTTTTTCCTCGTCTCTGTTCTAAATGGTCTACCCCTTATTCTTAAACTGTGACCCCCTGGTTCTGGACTAATCCAACATCGGGAACATATTTCCAATCTAAGGTCTCTGAACACTCATAAATCAGTTTAGCGCAATGCCACTAAATTATGTGCAACCAGGCAACTTTGGTCATTTAATGTTGGATACCTTTATATTATCATTTTAAACCATATTTTGGTGGTGGAAATATATGCCTTTTTATGTCAATAGATGCCTTTTTCGTGCCTTTTTGATCATTTTATTATGCTTTTTTGCCTTGCTATTTCAGTGTTTTTTAGCGTCTAAACATCCTGGCTCTAGTGATAAGTCTGAAGAAGTGTCTCGACCCGAAACGTCACCTATTTCCTTCGCTCCATAGATGCTGCCTCACCCCGCTGAGTTTCTCCAGCATTTTTTGTCTACGTTCTGTTTGGTGATAGGATGGTTCAGTTGCCTCTTCACAGCTGGGAAGAAACATTCCCTGAATCTGGATTCCTCCCTCTTCTACAGATGACAAAAATGCGCTTATTAATTTTACTTATAAAAAAAAATGCTAACCTTCAAAGAATTCAGAATTCATCAGGTCTTATTATTCTATATTAAATTATATCCGCATTCAATATTGCTATGGCAATAACTATTGCAGCAGAGGCGTCAACCTGCAAATGAACCGAGAAAGAGAAGGTGTGACTGGCGGCCCTGATCCAGCTTGCCGCTTCTGGTTAGGCAACTTTATTTTAAAAGGCTAAATAAAAGCTCAGTTGTTGAACCTCAACTGTGCGTTATGAACGGTTTAATAAAAATCAACAGAGCTTGCATTGCATTTCACCAACAGAAACAAAGGCATTTGTAGCCTGTGGAAAGATACAGGTATTAAAGAAGGAACTGCAGATTCTGGAGAATCGAGGGTTACACAAAAGGCTGGAGAAACTCAGCGGGTGCAGCAGCATCTAAGGAGCGAAGGAGATAGGCAACTTTTTCGGGTCGAGACCCTTCTTCCATACAGGAAAGATACATGTACTTGCTTAGAAATATCAGCAGCATCTCCATGTCTCGGGGTTGGAACGACCCGGAGCGGGGCCGTACATCGCCCGTCGCGGCTTTAAATGGCCGCAGACATTCCAGCGCCCGCCGGGGGCTCCAACTTTGTGACTTTTGGGCCTAGAGCGGGGCCGTACATCGCCAGGCGCGGCCTCAATGGGCGTGGGACTTAACACCGCCCGCCTGGGGCTTCGACCTCGGGAGAGAAAGGGTGCGGGGGAGAGAGAAGAACGTTGCCTTCCATCACAGAGAGGAGGAGATTCACTGTGACGGATGGTTGTGTGAATTGAATTGTGTGTGTGTGTGTGTTTTTTATGAATTGTTCTGTTTGTATGGCTTGTAGAAACGGAGTTTCATTCGAGCCTCTCTGGGGTTCGAATGACAAGTAATAAAATCTAATCGAATCTAATCTCTGGAGAACACGGAAAGGTGACATTTTGGGTCGGGACCCTTATTCAGGCTGGCGACATGGTTTAAAAAAACGGCTAAAATGATACCTGATGATTTCTGTTAAATGTTTAAGAAAGAACTGCAGGTGCTGGAAAAATCGAAGGTAGACAAAAATGCTGGGGAAACTCAGCGGGTGAGGCAGCATCAGATGCTGCCTCACCCGCTGAGTTTCTCCAGCATTTTTGTCTACCTTTGATGATTTTTGTTGAATAAGCTTAGTTTATTGTCACATGGAGATTTTGAAGGCATAGCTAGATAGATTCTTGATTAGTATGGCCATGAGGCATTATGGGGAGAATGGGGTTAGGGGGGAAAGATAGATCAGCCATGATTGAATGGCGGAGTAGACTTGATGGGCCGAATGGCCTAATTCTGCTCCTATCACGAATGAACTTATGAACTTTTGTACCGAGGTACAGTGAAAAAAATATCCATGATTACTGATGCAGGGTCTTGATGTGAAACATCGACCATACCCTTTCCCTCCACAGATGTTGCCTGATCTCCTGAGATACTCCTGCAGCTGTTTTTTTAGGCACCAGATTCTAGCATCTGTAATCCCGTCGGTATCGGCCAGCCATTTCTCAAATGCACAAAAAATATTTTTTTAATTTATGACAACACTTCGCTAATTCACAGATTTCTTTAAAAAAAAAACAAACTACAACGAAAGTGACAAAAAGATCAGAAATAAAAGTATGCAGGAAGGAACTGCAGATACTGGCTCACACCAAAGATAGGAAGTAATGAAGCGACGTTCCCGGGTGTCCCAAGCCGCTGAGAGGATTCTCCCGACGCCGGAGCACCGTCACCCAGCGAGAACGGCCTGGAACATCGGGCCTCAGTGAAGGCGACTGCGGAGGCCTCAATAGGCCCGACTATGGGTGGACAAGGGGGTGGGGACTGGACTTTGCTGCCTTCCCCCACAATGGTTCCCACTGTGGGCGGATGTTTTTATGTTCACTGTTTAATTCTTTAATGTTGTGTCTTATCTTTATCTGTGTGCTGCGTGGCAAGTCAAATTTCACTGCACCAATTGGTGTATGTGACAATAAATGTCCTTTGTATCCTTTGAAAGATAGACATAAAATGCTGGATCCCCTGACGCTCAGTCTGAAGAAGGGTCTCGACCCAAAACGTCACCCATTCCTTCTCTCCACAGATGCTGCCCGTCCCGCTGAGTTACTCCAGCTTTTTTGCGTCTGGCTTCAGGAAAAAAGTGTGATTTATTTTGCATCGAAGCTCTACGATATTCTATTTTGCACTAATTTGTCTGAATCATCATCACTCTCCAACTTCTGCCATATCCTGGCCTCACCCTGGCCTCACCCTTGCATAAGATATTCCCTGTGCCATGTCCATTCCACCTGCCAACTCCCACCCCTTCCTGTACCTTCTACCCGATGGCAGCGGGGAGATGAGTGTGTGGCCAGGGTGGTGTGGGTCCTTGATGATGCTGCCAGCCTTTTTTGAGGCAGCGACTGCGATAGATCCCTTCGATGGTGGGGAGGTCAGAGCCGGTGATGGACTGGGCAGTGGTCACACCTTTTTGCATTCTTTTCCGTTCCTGGGCGCTCGAGTTGCCGAACCAAGCCGCAATGCAACCGGTCAGCGTGCTCTCTACTGTGCACCTGTAGAAGTTCGAGAGAGTCCTCCTTGACAGACCGACTCTCCGTAATCTTCTCAGGAAGTGGAGGCGCTGATGTGCTTTCTTTATAATTGCATCAGTGTGCTGGGACCAGGAAAGATCTTCGGTAATGTGCACGCCCAGGAATTTGAAGCTCTTGACCCTTTCCACCATCGTCCCGTTGATATAAACGGGATTGTGGCTCCCGTTCCTGGGTCTTTATCAACCTGTGAAGCTACATAACTGTGGCTCGCTCCGCACAGGTACTGCCTGACATGTTATAGGGAGGATGTTGTCAATCTGGAAATAGTACAGAGGATTCTCAGCCATGGAGGCCAATTCTCTGGATGCTTTCAAGAGAGAGAGTTAGATAAGTCAGTAAGTAAGTTTATTGGCCAAATATTCACATACAAGGAATTTGCCTTGGTGCTCCGCCCACAAGTTACAACATGACATACAGTGACAGTTACGAATGACTCAGAAAACACTAAATATTAATAATAATAAAACATTAATGATAAAACACCATTGATCAAGCATGTGAACCAACAAAATACCAGATCAAAGGAAGGCTACAGATTTTTGGCTGTTGAGTAGAGCAACTACTCGTGGATAAAAAACTGTTTTTATGTCTGGCTGTGGCAGCTTTGACAGTCCGGAGTCGCCTTCCAGGGGGAAGTGATTCAAAGAGTTTGGAGAAAGCAGGAACTGATTGTGGATGATCAGCCATGATCATAGTGAATGGTGGTGCTGGCTCGAAGGGCCTACTCCGGCACTTATTGTCTACGGTCTATTGACTGGAGAGTCTGAGCAATAGGGAGAGGTTAAGCAGGCTGAGATTCAATTCCTTGGGACGCAGGAGGATGAGGGGTGATCTAATAGAGGTGTATAAAATCATGAAAGCAAGAGATCAGGTCGATGGGCAGAGTCTCTCGCCCAGAGTAGGAGAATCAAGACCTATAGGTTTAAGATGAAGGGGATAGATTTAATAGGAATCTGAGGGGTAACTTTTTCACACAAAGGGTGGTAGGGGTATGGAACAAGCTGCCAGAGGAGGTAATTGAGGCTGGGACTATCCCAACGTTAGACAGGTACATGGATAAGACAGGTTTGGAGGGATATGGACCAAACGCAGGCAGGTGGGACGAGTGTAGATGGGATAGAAACATAGAAACATAGAAATTAGGTGCAGGAGTAGGCCATTCGGCCCTGGATGATCAGCCATGATCACATTGAATGGCAGTGCAGGCACGAAGGGCCGAATGGCCTACTCCTGCACATATTTTTCTATGTTTATCTTGCACTAAACGTGATTCCCTTTATCATGTACCTGTACTCTGTGAATGACTCGATTGTAATCATGTATAGTCTTGCTGCTGGCAGGAGAGCGTGCAACGAAGGCTTTTCACTGTACCTCGGTACACGTGACAATGAAATAAAATAAACTTAACCAAACAGATGTGAAGGCAGGGACGGCAGAGTAAAAGATCAGCCAGCTTGCTGGAATCGTGATACACCAGGCCAGGCAGGGAACGCACATTTCCTTCACAGAGTCATAGAGTGATACAGCGTGGAAACGGGCCCCTCAGCCCAACTTGCCCACACCGGCCAACAATGTCCCAACTACACTAGTTCCACCTGCCCACGTTTGGTCCATATCCCTCTAAACCTGTCCCATCCGTGTACCTGTCCAACTGCTTCTTAAATGTCAGGATAGTCCCAGCCTCAACTACCTCCTCTGGTAACTTGAGCCATAAACCCAAGACCCTTTGTGTAAAAAAGTCCCCCTCAGAATCCTATTAAAGATTTTCCCCTTCACCTTAACATAGAAACATAGAAACATAGAAATTAGGTGCAGGAGTAGGCCATTCGGCCCTTCGAGCCTGCACCGCCATTCAATATGATCATGGCTGATCATCCAACTCAGTATCCCGTACCTGCCTTCTCTCCATACCCTCTGATCCCCTTAGCCACAAGGGCCACATCTAACTCCCTCTTAAATATAGCCAATGAACTGGCCTCAACTACCCTCTGTGGAAGAGAGTTCCAGAGACCCACCACTCTCTGTGTGAAAAAAGTCCTCATCTCGGTCCTAAAGGATTTTGCCCTTATCCTTAAGCTGTGACTCCTTGTCCTGGACCTCCCCACCATCGGGAACAATCTTCCTGCATCTAGCCTGTCCAACCCCTTAAGAATTTTGTAAGTTTCTATAAGATCCCCTCTCAATCTCCTAAATTCTAGAGAGTATAAACCGAGTCTTTCCAGTCTTTCTTCATAAGACAGTCCTGACATCCCAGGAATCAGTCTGGTGAACCTTCTCTGCACTCCCTCTATGGCAATAATGTCCTTCCTCAGATTTGGAGACCAGAACTGTACGCAATACTCCAGGTGTGGTCTCACCAAGACCCTATACAACTGAAGTAGAACCTCCCTGCTCCTATACTCAAATCGTTTTTCTATGAAAGGATAAGTTGGTCGGCATGGGCAGGTTGGGCCAAAGGGCCTGTTTCCACACGGAATCATTCTCTGTGCTGAGTTTCCAGCATTTTCTCTTTGAATGGCACAAAAGATGATGTATTTTGAAGAGCAGAAGCTCAATCTCGGCATCTCAACCAATTATTTGATCATTACCATGTTTGTATCCGTAGTAGGCTGTTTAGGCTTCAGACCGTAAAGATATAGAGTGGAAACAGGCCTTTCGGCCCACCGAGTCCGTGCCAACCAGCGATTCCCCCTACCCCCATACGCTAACACTAGAGATATTTTACAATTTTTTTTGCAGGTCAATTAACCTACAAACCTGCACGTCTTTGGAGTGTGGGAGGAAACCGGAGCGCCCGGAGAAAACCCACGTGATCACAGGGAGAACGTACAAACTCCATGTAGACAGCACCCGTAGTCAGGATCGAAACCCATGTCTTTGGCGCTGGAAGGCAGCAACTCTACCGCTGCGCCACCGTGTTGCACCCAAAGTTAACAGTGTGCTATCAGTAACAAAACGTCAAAGAACACACGCCGTGCTGTTCAAGCAGTGTGGAAAACACTATAATGCCCCTGTCCCACTTAGGGGATTCATTAGGTGACTGACTACAGGCGACTAGGCTGTCACCACATGGTCGCCGGGGTGTCTCCTGTATGGTCGTGAGTAGTCTCCACCGTCACCCAAAGAATTGTAAAGTTTTTTTGGTCTCTGCTGGATTTTGAAATATTCAAAACTTTTCGGCGACAGTCGGCTTGGCGTAGCTTGACTTCGCCTGACGAAGGTTCTGTCGTAGGTTGTCGCCGGTGCTGACTTTGGTGAAGTCCATTGGCGACTACCTGCGTCAACCGGCGACAGGTACCGACCAGCAACTGAATTGTCTTAATTCTTAATTGTCTTGTTCCTGTAGGGGGCGCGACTGACGTTGCAGCGGCCTCTGCAATCCATTTGTGTGTTTTTTTTTGTCCCGTTGAGGGTATAGTTTGTAGTGGGTTTTTAACTGTGTATGTGTTGGGGGGGGCGGGTGGGGGAAACTTTTAAATCTCTTCCCTGTACGGGGAGCCGACCATTTCCCTGTCGGGTCTCCAATGTCGTTGGGGCCTAGCACCGTGGAGCGGCCTCCAACCGGAACGACCTGGGGGCTCCAGTCGCGGAGCCGGTGGAGCTGCGGACCTACCATCGCGGAGCTGGCCGGCCTCGTAGTGTGGAGAGCTGTGGTGGCGCGCTGTTGCGGCCCAACTTCGGAACTCAGAGGCTCCGGCTGCAGGTCCGGTGGACGGTAACACCGGGAGCTCGCGGGTCCCTGGTGGGAGACCGCTTTTCGGAGCTCCCGCAACAGCAACTTCTCCCGCCCGAGTTGCGGGGTTGAAAGTGACCCGGAGCGGGGCCTTACATCGCCCGGCACGGCTTAAACGGCCACGGGACTTGCTAGCGCCTGCCGGGGGTCTAACATCAAGACCCGGAGGAGAGGCCTTACATCGCCCCGCACGGCTTTAAATGGCCGCGGGGCTTGCTAGCGCCCGCCGGGGGCTTTGACTTTGACATCGGGAGAGAAATGGAGAACAGGGGAGAGACAAGACTTTGCCTTCCATCACAGTGAGGAGGAGATTCACCGTGATGGATGTTTGTGTTGGTTGTGTGTCTTGGTTCTTTTCTTGTTGTATGACTGCAGAAACCAAATTTCGTTTGAACTTCATGTGAGGTTCAAATGACAAATAAACGGTATTGTATTGTAAGTTCTTTCGGTTGTCGCCGACAGGGACGTAGCTTGTCGCGGGTGGACGGAGGTTGTCGCCGGTGTGGTCGTAGGTGGACGTTCTAATGGGTCAGCGGTTGTTGGTCTCTTGCCGTACGTAGCGTGACGTCGACTAGGTGGTAGGTTGTCGTATACATTGACGTGGGGCAGCCCAGTCGCCGGTTTTTCGGCAACCTGCTACGCCTATGACAGTCGCCGAAAAAAATCGCCTAAGTGGGACAGGTCCACAAATCAAACTCACTCCTCCTTCTTTCATCCCCAGTTGCCGTTGGAAATTACACAACACACTGTAATCGTGATCAGAGAGGCCTCGTCTTCAGCTATTCATTAAAATTTGCATAAAATCATTATGATTTCGAAGCTCATAGAAGACATGCATGCAAATGATCTCATTTGTTCACTAATTGAACATATTTTTCTAAAATTTCTACGCTCAGCTTAAAAGTGGCGTTTCCCCCCCCCCCCCCCCCCCCCCCATTGGGGTTTTGTTTACAGAAAGCTCAAGTGCCTCGGATTTATTTCCATTTTACCATCTATCGTGGTCGCCGCCTCAGTAAAAGGCAGCCAACGTCATCGGGGATCCACACCATCCTGGCCACACACTCGTCTCGCTGTCGCCATTGGGAAGAAGGTACAGGAGCCTGAGAACTGTAACGTCCAGGTTCAGGAACAGCCTCTTCCCTACAGCCATCAGGCTATTAAACATTACAACCTCATAAAGCTGTGAACTACGATAGACTATTATTATTATTGTTATTATTACACTGTTATTCTTTATAATATAACAATTACAGCACGGAAACAGGCCCTCTTGGCCCTTCCAGTCCGTGCCGACCATTTATTTTCCCCTAGTCCCATCTACCTGCACTCAGACCATACCCCTCCATTCCCTTCCCGTCCATATACCTATCCACTTTACTTTTAAATGTTAAAATCGATCCTGCCTCCACCACTTCTGCTGGAAGATCATTCCACACAGCCACCACTCTCTGAGTAAAGAAGTTCCCCCTCATGTTACCCCTAAACCTCTGTCCCTTAATTCTCATGTCATGCCCTCTTGTTTGAATCTTTCCTACCCTCAATGGGAAAAGCTTATCCACGTCAACTCTGTCTATCCCTTTCATCATTTTAAAGACCTCAATCAAGTCCCCCCTTAACCTTCTGCGCTCCAAAGAATAAAGACCTAACTTGTTCAACCTTTCAACCTTTGTACAGAGTTTTGTACGATCTCCCTGTGTTTTTTGTTATATTATTTATTATGATTATATAGCGGAGTCAGGGGATATGGGGAGAAGGCAGGAACGGGGTACTGATTGGGGATGATCAACCATGATCACATTGAATGGAGGTGCTGGCTCAAAGGGCCCAATGGCCTACTCCTGCACCTATTGACTATTGCCTATTGTCTATATATTTTGTTGTGCTGCTGCAAGTAAGAATTTCATTGTTCTATCTGGGACATATGACAATAAAACATTCCTGACTCTTGAACATACAAGAACATTAGAGGAGCAAAAGGTACTGGGACCATCACGCATGCCCAACCATTCAACAGGATTTAGGTTACTTCCTCAGCACAGAAATAGGCCCTTCGGCCCACCGAGTCCGCACTGACCAGCGATTACCACAGGTTGGCACAGTACTGTAAGCTATTTTGGCAATGAGGAAAAACGTTTTCACTCCGAGAGATGTGAATCTGTGGAATTCTCTGCCTCAGAAGGCAGTGGAGGCCAATTCTCTGGATGGTTTCAAGAGAGAGTTAAGCCCCTGTCCCACTTAGGAGACCTAAACAGCAACCTCTGGTGACCTTGCCGGCCACCCAAGGTTTCCATGAGGTCACCAGAGGTTTTGGTCACTCTTCCTAATGGTTGAAAGTGGTTTCCGCGTGGTCGAGGCTTCATCTAGGTTTTTTTTTATCATGATTAATACTGGACTCGACTAAAGATAGGTTGCCGTTTTAAAAATCAACAATTTTTTAGTCGCAGGTCTAGTCGAAGCCGGTTGTCTTCATAGTTGAGGATATTTTCAACATATGTGTTAAAGGTGTTAGGTCACTTCGACCTTGATTTTATTTTGGGTGACGGGCAAGGTCACCAGAGGTTGCTGTTTAGGTCTCCTAAGTGGGACAGGGGCTTCGGAAAGGTTCTCTGGATGCTTTCAAGAGAGAGCTAGATAGGGCTCTTAAAAATAGCGGAGTCAAGGGATATGGGGAGAAGGCAGGAACGGGGTACTGATTGTGGATGATCAGCCATGATCACATTGAATGGCGGTGCTGGCTGGAAGGGCCGAATGGCCTACTCATGCTCTATTGTAAAAAGTCTCTTGAATGCCACGATCATTCCGGCCTTCTCCACCACCTCCAGCAGCACATTCCAGGCACTCATTATTCGTTGTGTAAAAAAACCTGCCCCACACATCTCCATTAAACTTTCCTCCCTTCAACTTAAGGTTATACCCTCAAATATTTGATTTATTTCATCCTGGGGAAAAAAGGGTTTTGGCTGGCTGGAAGAGCCAAATGGCCAACTCCTGCACCTATTGTCTATTGACTGTGTGTGTGTGTACCTGATCGATGTCTTTCATAATTATATATTCTTCTAATCGGTCTCCCCGTAACCTCTGGTTTTCCAGAACTATCAATCCAAGTCTGTCCAATCTCTTCCTCGAGCTAATACCCCTTAATCCAGGCATCACGATCAGGTTCGACTGCCGGCCTGCGGCCTATAATATCCTGAAGCCCCGGTCTCCAGTCGGATGCATCCCGACGAGAGGGTCTGTACATCGGGCCGTCCGTAGCGGCGACTACGGAGGGTTCATTGCCCTGACCATGGCTGAACAAAGGAGGAGGACTACCTGAACTTTGTTGCCTTCCACCACATTGGAGAATGCTGTGGTGGATGCTTGCGTTAAGTGTATCGCTGCTGGCAAATTCATTTCACTGCATCTTAATTTCACTGCACCAGCCCCCCCCCCCCCCCCCCAAGTGCGGCCTCACCAACGTCTTGCACAACTGTAATATAACGTCTCAACTTCTACACTCAATACCCCGACCGATTAAGTCTAATTTGCCAATAGACAATAGACAATAGGTGCAGGAGTAGGCCATTCGGCCCTTCGAGCCAGCACCGCCATTCAATGTGATCATGGCTGATCATCCACAATCAGTACCCCGTTCCTGCCTTCTCCCCATATCCCCTGACTCCGCTATCTTCAAGAGCCCTATCTAGCTCTCTCTTGAAAGTATCCAAAGAACCGGCCTCCACCGCCCTCAGAGAGGCAGAGAATTCCACAGATTCACAACTCGCTGTGTGAAAAAGCGTTTCCTCGTCTCCGTTCTAAGTGGCTTACCCGTTATTCTTAAACTGTGGCCCCTGGTTCTGGACTCCCCCAACATCGGGAACATGTTCCCTGCCTCTAGCGTGTCCAAACCCTTAATAATCTTATAGGTTTCAATAAGATTCCCTCTCATCCTTCTAAACTCCAGAGTATACAATCCCAGCCGCTCCATTCTCTCAGCATATGACAGTCCCGCCATCCCGGGAATTAGCCTACGCTGCACTCGTGCATTGTCTTTCCGCCGACTGGTTAGCACGCAACAAAAGCTTTTCACTGTACACGTGACACTAAACTAAACTGAACGAAATTAACTCCAACTCATTCACTGCCCCGTAAGTGTTTAATATTTCAATATTATTAGCGGATTTAGTGGCAATTAGTATTGCTTATGTAAATACAGTGGTAAATTAACCTATTAAATTTGCTAAACACAGCTAATCTCATTACCATCTAATTAACATTGTTTTGTACAACTTCTGTGCCTTTTGGCTCAGTTCCTTCGATTTCTCATCTGCAACATGATGGGACACATTTTGATAAAAATAATGTTGGTTTTCGCCCGCAGAATTCCTCGTCAGATAAAAAGGAAATATTGTTACATTGGCAATAGGTGGTCAGATCTACAGGTCAAACACAGCTTCCCCTCGCTGCCTGATACAGGCTCCCCAAGGAGACATTCCATCCAAGAAATAGCCTTAATTAGACTCTGAACGCCATCCCAACACTGCGAACATAATCACTTTCAAATCAGCTTTCCAAGTTGTATAATAAATCAAAGCAAAAATATAAAATGCCTGCACGTAAGATCTCCTGAGCGCGCAGGTGTCAATTGGCTTGCTGATATATTCTGTGAACGTGGTGATATTTCTCATTATAATCTTCCCTTCTTCTTAAAACAAGCCCTTTTCTAAATGCTCCTCTCGTGGTTTTTGCATCATTAACTCAAGTCTTTATTAATGTCAAAATGGGGCTGTTAGAATGCAGAAAATCTCCAGAATTTGCAAATGGATGGATCATAATAACCATTAAAGGGAGCTATTAAACACAGACGTAAATAAAGTGGTTTGGGTCTGGTAATCACCTCAGAATATCCGTGCATGCTAAGAGCTCCCAAGTAGTAAATGGCAATTATTACAAATCACTGCAGCCAATTTCCCTCAGACAGTTATTTTGCCTTTGGATCCCACATTATTGATGATCTGGCACACAAAATGAGAAACAAAATAAAAAAAAATTACCCAATCATCTTCATCAATTGTTGACATCATGTTGCTTCATAAAAGGGCCTTTCATTTTAATTTAACAAACGGGACACATCCCCCGAACATTCTATGCTCTGGACATATCAATTATGTGGAAGGCAATGCAATCCATTCAGTTAGTGTGTGTGTCGTCCTTGTCAAAAGCATTTTAATTCCCGAACAGCGCGTCTGAGAAAAGCCTCGATCTGTGCATTTTATTCCTTCCAGCACCGCAGGGCTGGCTGTTTGCTTCCGCGGACACGGGATCCATTTCGTGGAGTTTCTCGGGAGAGTTGCTTCAACAAGCGTCAACAAATAAGTTGTAATAACATTACGACGCGATGCACTCTTCCCTGGGGCTCTCCTTTCCAGTGGCCCCGCGCTAATTAAAAGATGCGCACTTCATACTGCCGCAGAAGTTCCTGACTAGAATGCATTGTTAGGTCTTTATTCTTTGCAGCGCAGAAGGTTAAGGGTGGACTTGATTGAGGCCTTTAAAACGACGAAAGGGATAGACAGAGTTGACGTGGATAAGCTTTTCCCATTGAGGGTAGGGAAGATTCAAACAAGAGGGCGTGACATGAGAATTAAGGGACAGAAGTTTAGGGGTAACATGAGGGGGAACTTCTTTACTCAGAGAGTGGTGGCTGTGTGGAATGAGCTTCCTGCAGAAGTGGTGGAGGCAGGATCGATTTTAACATTTAAAAGTAAAGTGGATAGGTATATGGACGGGAAGGGAGTGGAGGGGTATGGTCTGAGCGCAGGTAGATGGGACTAGGGGGAAATGAATGGTCGGCATGGACTGGAAGGGCCGAGAAGGCCTGTTTCCCCACTGTAATTGTTATATGGTTATAGTGTGGTGCCCTTGATACGCTGAGAGCTGCTTCCTGAAAATTATCTCAGCCATCATTGTGACCACGCAAGGCAGTGTCGAGTTTTATTCCTTACGCATCAAGGTCCTTCGGAGGTTGTGTGTTAAATTACCCGACTTATTTTGCTTCCAAACAAAATAGGAAGCTGTGTTTGGTTCCTGGCTACAGCTGGTATTCAGAAATTAGTCATTGTTGTTTTAGTCTCCCGGCTAAAAACATAGAACGCAGAACGATACGGCACAAGAACGAGAGGGCGCAGCGGTGGAGTTGCTGCCTCACAGCGCCAGAGACTCGGGTTCCATCCTCACTACGGGTGCTTGTCTGTACGGAGTTTGTACGTTTTCTCTGTGACCTACGTGGGTTTTCTCCGGGCGCTCCGGTTTCCTCCCACACTCCACAGATGTTTAGGTTTGTAGCTTAATTGGCTCCAGTAACATTTAAATTGTCCCCAGTGTGTCGGATGGCACGGTGTACAGGAATCGTGGTCGGCACGGACTCGCTGGGCCAAAAGGGCCTCTTTCCGCACTGTATCTCCAAACTAAGTCTAAACAGGCCCTTCGGCCCACAATATCAGTGCTGAACATGATGCCAAGACCAGACTAAGACAAAGTGCTGGAGTAAAGGGCCTGTCGCACTTGGGCCGTCATTTACACGGCAGGATGGTGGTGACGGTCGTGCGACGATCGCGCGCGTGATCATGTGCCCGCACAGCCGTCTGGAGCGCGTGACGTCATTTGAAGATGGACACCAAAAGGCACCAAATGGACACCAGCAGCATCTCTGGAGAGTAGCAATGGGTGACGTTTCGGGTCAAGACCCTTCTTTCAGACTGAAGAAGAGTCTCGACACGAAACATCATCCATTCCTTCTCTCCAGAGATGCTGCCGGTCCCGCTGAGTTACTCCTGCATTTTGTGTCTGTCTCCAATCGCCTTGGCCCCGCTCTGGGAGTAGGAGTGGGGGCGGATCCGGATCCGCAACGGCCGTGAGCCCCAGGCCCGAGCTTGGCGATCGCTTGCCCGCTTCTGCTGCTGTTGGAGGTGAGACGTTGCATCGCGGCAGGGTTCTTGGGCCTGTCCCACTTTGGCCGTCAGTTACGCGACAGGCCGGTGGTGCGCGAAGAGTTAGTGCAGGACGAAGACCACACTCCTCCACGCCACTCCATGCGCCCATCCCACGCTACCCACACGCTAGCAGGTCGCAGCGAAAAAGGCAGCCAAGTGGGACAGGCCCTTAACTCAGCCGGTCAGGCAGCATCCCCAGAGAACATGAATGGGTGACATTCCACACACCAAAAAGCACGCACACCAAAATCCTATACTTCCAGCGGCAGATGTCCACAGGACCTGGAGGACAAGCGATGTGTTGGTGCATCCGCCACCGTTCCCGTCGGAAACCAGCACCACTGCATCGCTAATGTTTTCAACGACGATAATAATCATTTTAAAATCCTGAGTTGGTTGGAAAGAATACAAAATAAAGCTTTTCACTGTTTCTCAGTACACGTGACAATAATAAACTTAAACCAGGTTCCAACATGCCAGCAAGTACAGCGATGAATGGATCGACCACCCAAATTGCATTAAAGATTTTTTTTTTATAATACTCTTTTTGTTTCATAGACCATAGACTTTTGACATACAGCCTGGAAACAGGCCCTGCGGACCACCAAGTCCGCGCCGACCAAGCGATCCCCGCACACTAGCACTATCCTACATACGCTCGGGACAATTTACAATTTTACCTGAACCAATCATCCTACAAACCCGTACGTCTTTGGAGTGCGGGAGGAAACCGGAGCACCCGGAGAAAACCCCACAGGAAGAAAGTACGAACTCCGTGCCGACAGCACCCGTAGTCAGGATCGAACCCGGGTCTCTGGCGGTGGGAGGCAGCAACTCTACCGCTTTGCCTCTGTGCCACCCAATAACCAGTTTCTCCAATACCTAAGTATTTTCAGTCACGAAACGCAAAATGGGACTAAACCAGAGATCGGGCGTGGTTGAGGCGGCTGGGACTCTATTCCTTGGAGCGCAGGGGGACGAGAGGTGTATAAAACTGGGCGCTCCGGTTTCCTCCCACCTCCAGGTTGTAGGTATAAAATCATGAGAGGACTAGATCAGATAGATGCACAGATAGAGTCTCTTGCCCAGAGTGGGGGAATCGAAGACCAGAGGACATAGGTTTAAGGTGAGGGGGCGGGGGGGGGGGGGGGGGGAGGGAAAGATTTAATAGGAATCTGATGGGTAATGTTTTCACGCAAAGGGTGGTGGGTGAATGGAACGAGCGGCCAGAGGAGGTAGTTGAGGCAGGGACATAAGAAACATTTAGACAGATACGAGGACAGGTTTGGGCAGGTTTGGAGGGATATGGGCCAAACGCAGGCAGGTGGGACTAGTATAGCTGGGACATGTTGGCTGGTGTGGGCAATTTGGGACGAAGGGCCTGTTTCCTGCCACCCTGCCACCCTAATAAATCAGTGGTTAAATCAGCAAAGCACCTCTTTGATTACAAATCACTTTTGAACAACCTGAAAGATGCCCGAAAGCTGCCCAATGAAGGCGTCCTTCAGTACTGCAAATGTCTTATCTGATAGTTAATTAAGTCCTTCACATTCAAAGGGCAAATCTGACACGAGTCACAGGGTTGTAAAATCACAGAATTAAATAGCACCAAAACCCAATTGTAATTTTAAGCAGACCTTTATTTTGAAAGGCAATTATTAACCTTTCACTCAAAGCTCTAAATTGCAGTTCAACTCATCTCCTTGTTACAAACCTACCCTTTTGAGGCAGAGGACTTAAAGAGAACCTGAGGGATCCACATCAATTGGGGGGGGGGGGGGGGGGGGGGAAGAGGGACCAGAGGAGGCTCAGAAAATACTTTTTTATGAAATAAGTGCATAGTGAAAGCTTGGATAGAGTGGATGTGGTGAGGATGTTTCCACTAGTGGAAGAGTCCAGGACCAATATGATCATGGCTGATCATCCACAATCAGTATCCCGTTCCTGCTTCCTCCGCATATGATTCTGTTAGCCCCAAGAGCTAAATCTAAAGGGCCTGTCCTACCAGCAACCGACTCCATGCGATGAGCGCGATCAAACTAGAAGCGGGGGCCGCGCGGAGGTCGGGTGATCCCTGTACAGGGCCGTTCCCACCAGCATGCGCCTGCATGCGGCAAGCGCGACCAAACCGGCAGCGAGGGCTGCGCGGAGGTCGGGTGAGTGGCGCAACGCGGTGCAAAGTGAGGCGAACTTGGAGCGAAGTCTTAAAGGTAAGTTCGCCAGGACAGAGAGGGGAGCACAGAGAGGGGCACAGAGGCACACACACACACAGAGGGCAACGGAGCCACACACATAGAGGGCCACAGAGCCACACACAGAGAGGGTCATGGAGGCACGACGTTGAGACGGTGTGTAATGCGTCGAGGCGACTGCGAGCCGACAATCCGTTGCCGCGCGGAATTTTTGAACGTGGTCAGTTTTTCGGAGCCCTGCGCGATGTCGGGACGAACTCCGCACAATTCCGCATGGCTCCGGCGATCGAAGTGGGACCGGCCCCGCGACGCCGGACGGCTCAAGCGACCACGTTAGGTCGCGCTCATCGCAAAGAGTTGCATGCTGGTGGGACAGGCCCTTAACTCTCCCTCCAATACATCTCAAATATGTGCTACAAAGGCACTGGCCAACAAAGTTACAAAAAGTGCCCCTCCCTTCTTTGTCCCACCCGAGTCCTTCTTGACAGCCCCCCCCCCCCCCCCCCCCCCGTGTCCCCTCAGGACGTATTACGTCATGGCCACTGGGACAGGGTGGAGCCTAAGATTCAAGATTACTGCAACTTCACACATCCCTGTAGTCTAATTGTAACCAGCACAGCGAACTTTAAGACCAGTGCAAAGCTGCTTTTCCGTCGAAACATACAAAATAGGTGCAGGAGTCGTAGGCCATTCGGCCCTTCGAGCCTGCACTTGCACTCAATATGATCGTGGATGATCATACAAAATCAGTCCCCCTGCTTTTTCCCCATATCCCGTAATTCCTTTAACCCTATGAACCACTGTTGTATAACGTTAGTGCCTCCACCAATGCAAAGCACTTTGGCCAATGAGAGTTGTTTTTTAAATGTGCTATAGAAATAAAAGTGACTTGACTAAGTGCTAAATCTGCCTCTCTCTTGAAAACGTCCAGTGAATCGGCCTCCACTGCCCTCTGTGGCAGAGAATTCCGCAGATTCACAACTCTCCGGATGAAAACGTTTTTCCTCAACTCGGTCCTAAATGGCCGACCCCTCATTCTTAATCTGTGA
Organism: Raja brachyura; assembly: GCA_963514005.1. The sequence goes on along the minus strand of OY740783.1, from coordinate 10,360,291 downwards.
CCCCCTGGTTCTGGACTCCCCCGACATCGGGAACATTTTTTCCTGCATCGCGCCTGTCCAATCCTTGAAGAATTGTGTGTGTTTCCTGTCAACATTCTGTCAGCATTAGCAACGCATCCACCACTGGGACCGCGGCAGATGCATTACAATGTAGGGCAGGGTTCTTCATACTCTGGTTGCACTATAAGCCAGATTCTTCCCCACATTAATGTTCCACATTAAGCAAATACTGTGTCAGTAATAAAAACAAAATCTATCCAGACTTGTCTAACTTGGTTATGGTTAGTACACAAAAAAACCTAAGCTAATTACGAGATGTTAAACCTAAGGTTGGATTGGAACTAAGAAAAATATCATTAGTAGGTTTAGAATTGTTTCATTATCAGTTGTACCGAGGTACAGTGAAAAGCATTGTTTAGCAAACAAAAAGGTTTTGTTTGTTTTCCAATTAGATAATACTATATATTGATACAGTCAAGTACGGCTTGTACTCGCTAGAATTTAGAAGACTGAGGGGGGGATCTTATTAAAAACTTACAAAATTCTTAAGGGGTTGGACAGGCTAGATGCAGGAAGATTGTTCCCGATGTTGGGGAGGTCCAGGACAAGGGGTCACAGCTTAAGGATAAGGGGGAATTCCTTTAGGACCGAGATGGGGAAAACATTTTTCACACAGAGAGTGGTGAGTCTCTGGAATTCTCTGCCGCAGAACGTAGTTGAGGCCACTTCATTGGCTATATTTAAGAGGGCGTTAGATGTGGCCCTTGTGGCTAAAGGGATCAGGGGGTATGGAGAGAAGGCAAGTACAGGATACTGAGTTGGATGATCAGCCACGATCATATTGAATGGCGGTGCAGGCTCGTAGGGCCGAATGGCCTACTCCTGCACCTATTTTCTATGTTTCTATGACAGGTGGAGCAAGGGAAAGAGGGCAGAATACGGTTCTCAGCCTCGTAACGTGCCATTTTTACTTTTAGAGATACAGTGCGGAAACAGGCCCTTCGGCCCACCGAGTCCTCGCCGACTAGCAATCAGCCCGCACACCAGCACTGTCCCACATACTAGGAACAATTTACAATTTCACCAAAGCCAATTAGCCTACAAATGTGCATGTCTTTGGGGTGTGGGAGGAAACTGGAGCACCCGGAGAAAACCCACGTGGTCACAACCAAACTCTGAACAGACAGCACCCGTGTCAAGGATCGAATCTGGGTCTCTGGCGCTGTGAGGCAGCAACTCTACCACCATGCTGCACACAGTTCCACAGAAAAAGTCCAATGTTCGAAATGGGGTCGAGGTGAATCTGACCGTACCATAGCTTATTTACTTTTAGGAGATTTACGAGAATGTTGCCTGGGTTCCAGCAACTAAGTTTCAGAGAAAGGTTGAACAAGTTAGGTCTTTATTCTTTGGAGCGCAGAAGATTAAGGGGGGACTTGATTGAGGTCTTTAAAATGATGAAAGGGATAGACAGAGTTGACGTGGATAAGCTTTTCCCATTGAGGGTAGGGAAGATTCAAACAAGAGGACATGACTTTAAAATTAAGGGACAGAAGTTTAGGGGTAACATGAGGGGGGAACTTCTTTACTCAGAGAGTGGTGGCTGTGTGGAATGAGCTTCCAGCAGAAGTGGTGGAGGCAGGATCGATTTTAACATTTAAAAGTAAAGTGGATAGGTATATGGACAGGAAGGGAATGGAGGGGTATGGTCTGAGTGCAGGTAGATGGGACTAGGGGTAAATAAATGGTCGGCACGGACTGGAAGGGCCGAGAAGGCCTGTTTCCGTGCTGTAATTGTTATATGGTTATATGGTTATGCAAGGACCATTCAGAAACTTGATACCAGAGAGGATGAAGCTGCTCCTGATTTAATGCGGTCTGCTGTCAAGTTTCCATATCTTCTGCCTGATGGGAGCGAGGAAGGCGGAGTGACTGGGGTGGGACAGGAATTTGACTATGTTGACGGCTTTTCTCGGCTGCTTGAAGTGTGAACGGAGTCAATGGTGGGGAGTCTGCTCAGTGTGATGGACTGGGTTGCACCAGTTGCTGTCTGTAATTTTGTGCGGGTCTTGGGCAGAGCTGTTTCCAAAACAACCGCCATGCAACCCGACAGTAATCTTTCTACGGTGCATCTGTAGAAGTTTGTAAAGGGCCTGTCCAACTTGGCCGTCATTCGCGCGCCATTTACGCGACCTGATAGCGCGTGGGTAGCGCGGGGACAGGCGCATGGAGTGGCGTGGACGAGTGTGGACTTCGTCCTGAACAAAAATCTTCGCACGCCACCGGCCTGTCGCATAACTGACAGCCAAAGTGGGACAGGCCCAAGACCCTGGCGCGACGCAACGTCTCACCTCCAGGCAAACGATCGCCGAGCTCGGCCTGGGGCTCACGGCCGTTGCGGATCCGGATCCGCCCCCACTCCTATGCCCAGAGCGGGGCCAAGACGATTGGAGATAGACACAAAATGCAGGAGTAACTCAGCGGGACCGGCAGCATCTCTGGACAGAAGCAATGGGTGACGTTTCGGGTCGAGACCCTTCTTTCAGACTGAAGAAGAGTCTCGACCCGAAACGTCACCCATCCCTTCTCTCCAGAGATGCTGCCGGTCCCGCTGAGTTACTCCTGCATTTTGTGTCCGTCTTCAAATGACGTCTCGCGCTCCAGGCGGCTGTGTGGACACACGATGAAAAGCGGGCGACCGTCGCGCGTCAGTCACTACCGTCCTGTCGTGTAAATGGTGGCTAAGTGGGGCAGGCCCTTAAGAGTCGCTGGAGACATGCCCAATTTACTCACTCGCCAGAGAAAGTTGAGCCGTTGGTGCGCCTTCTTGTCTGGCATTTCAATGTGGTCGGCAGAGTTGAGTTTAGTTTATTGTCACGTGTACCGAGGTACAGTGAAAAGCTTTTGTTGCGTGCTAACCAGGCAGCGGAAAGACAACACATGATTACAATCGAGCCGTCCTTCAGTGCACAGATACGCACTCTCAATGTACAGTGTTCAGGTTCAAGATAGATCAGTGTTAATATTACTGCCAAGCAACATGAAACATAGAAATTAGGTGCAGGAGTAGGCCATTCGGCCCTTCGAGCCTGCACCGCCATTCAATATGATCATGGCTGATCATCCAACTCAGTATCCCGTACCTGCCTTCTCTCCATACCCTCTGATCCCCTTAGCCACAAGGGCCACATCTAACTCCCTCTTAAATATAGCCAATGAACTGGCCTCAACTACCCTCTGTGGCAGAGAGTTCCAGAGACCCACCACTCTCTGTGTGAAAAAATTCCTTCTCATCTCGGTCCTAAAGGATTTCCCCCTTATCCTTAAGCTGTGACCCCTTGTCCTGGACCTCCCCAACATCGGGAACAATCTTCCTGCATCTAGCCTGTCCAACCCCTTAAGAATCTTGTAAGTTTCTATAAGATCCCTTCTCAATCTCCTAAATTCGAGAGTATAAACCGAGTCTATGCAGTCTTTGTTCATAAGACAGTCCTGACATCCCAGGAAGCCCTTGGAATAAAGGAATAGGTGACGTTTCGGGTCACTACACTTCTTGCTCTCCAGCTCGACAAGCCACTGTTGGTGCAGAACCGTAAGAAGGTTTCTGACCCGAAAAGTCGCCTATTCTTTTTCTCGAGAGATGCTGCCTGACCCGCTGAGTTACTCCAGCGTTTCGTGTCAATCTTTGGTATAAACCAGCACCTGCGATTCCTTCCTGCACTACTTGAAGATCTTGCACATTGTTACTTCAGCACATTGATGTTGATTAAGGCATCAACTCCACCACACTTCCAGAGGCACCAACTTAACTCCTTCATCTGACTGAATCAGTCTGAAGAAAGGTTTCGATCCGAATGGTCGCCCATTCCTCCTCCCCAGATGCTGCCTGTCCTCCCGAGTTACTCCAGCATTTCGTGTCTATCTTTGAGGAAGAGATTGTTGTGTTGACATCAATTCTCCTTCCAGTATTCCATCTCGCCGTTGTTTGTGATCCGGCCCAGCACAGTGGCGTCACACGCAAACTTGTATATGGACGTTGACATCGTGGGGCTCGCGGACCCTGGTTAGAGACCGACTTCGGGAGTCGGCTCCCAGCCGCAGGAGCTTCGACCCCCCCGACGAGGGGGGCTTCGACCGCCGGCTGCGGGGGCTTCGATCGTTCCGACTGCGGATGGTTCGACTGCCCCGACCGCGGGAGAACACAAGGGGAAGAAGTTGAGACTATATTGGCTTCCATCACAGTGGGGAATGTGGGGAATCCGCTGTGGTGGATGTTTATGTGAACTTTTTTGTAGGTGTGTGTGTCTTGTTGCTTTGGCTGTATGGTAACTCAGATTTCACTGTACCTTAATTGGTACACATGACAATACACTTCGGACGCTATGGAGAAGACGACAATAAACTGACCTTTGAACATTTGACCTTTGAACCTTATACCTTTGAACTTTGACCGTTGAACCTTTGACAGCCAAATTTGGCCACACAGTCATTGTGCCATCTTCGTACTACGAATAATCCACAAAACTATTTCCTTATAAAAACATTTCAAAATTCTTGAAATGTTCAGGGACTGTGGTGGAAGTCTGGCCGCTATTATTTTACCACTGGTACATGGTACAGATGAAATTATACCCAAATCCTCATTCCAATACTAAATACTCTACAGGCTGGTATAAAATCACATTTTTTAAAATGTCATTAAAATTGTAATTTTCAGCCACAGGATTCCAGTCTAGGTTAGTTTAATGAAGATACAGCGTGTAAACAGGCCACTCAGCCCACCGTGTTCGCACCGACCAACGATCCCTTCACACTAACACTATCCGGTCAACTGTAGTGCGTTTGTGGCCACTTCTCCAACTTCCGAAATATTAACGGAATATACAGCAAATACTCAACAGGTGTATAAAATCACAAGAGGAATAGATAGGGTGAATGCACTGTGTCTTTTACCCAGAGGCGAGGAATGAAGACCAGAGGACATGGGTTTAGAACGGAGATGAGAAAACACTTTTTCTCACAGAGAGTTGTGAGTCTGTGGAATTCTCTGTGGGGGCGGTGGAGGCCGGTTCTCAGGATGCTTTCAAGAGAGAGCTAGGTAGGGCTCTTAAAAATAGCTGAGTCAGGGGATATGGGGAGAAGGCAGGAACGGGGTACTGATTGGGGATGATCAGCCATGATCACATTGAATGGCTGTGCTGGCTCGAAGGGCCAAATGGCCTCCTCCTGCACCTATTGTCTATTGTCAATTGTTTAAGATGAGGTGGGAAAGATTTAACAGGAACTCGTGGTCGGGGTGGGTTAACTTTTTCACACAGTGGTTGATGGGTGTATGGGACGAGCTGCCAGAGGTTGAGGCAGGCACAATAACATTTAAAATACATTTGGACCGGTATGTACGTGGACAGGAAACATTTTAGAGGGATATGGGCCAAACGCAGGCAGGTGGTACTAGTGTAGATGGACCATCTTGGATGGTATGGGCAAGTTGGGGTGAAGGCCCTGTTTCCGTGCCTGTATGACTAGGTGGAGAGAATAATGAAGTTATCGGTTTAGGTCAATAATCTTTCACCAGAGCCCATATTTTTCGCACGTGATGATTATATTGCAAGGATTTTGCACGTATTATTCTTCAGCAAAACTGAGATTTTTGTGGTACCCGAGAAGTCTGTTAAAATTTTTTTTTTTGTAATTCACAGTTCTACATAACTGCACTAATTTAAGAGCATATAGCCCGCTTCATCATTCATTTGTGACTAGGGTTGCCAACTGTCCCGTATTAGCCGGGACATTCCGTATTTTGGGCTAAATTGTTTTTTCCCATGCAGGGCCGCCCTTGTCCCGTATTTGACCGCTACTACTCGGGTCGGGTCGGAGTGCCGCCTCCGGCCCCACCCCGCCCCGTCGTATTGCAGCCGCAGCGCCTCGCCCGTGGCCCCGTCGACCAGCTGTCCGATCTTCGGACCTTCACTTACCACCTACACCACACCCCTCCTTCTCATGGCCGATCATCGGTCCACGAGTTGGACGGGGCGCCGGACTTTGCGCGCGACCTCGTACGGGGAAGAAACTCCTCAGCTGGCCCGCCGGCTGGGCTTCGTGTGCAGTCCAGCACCCGGGCCAACTCATCATCCACCCAGCCACGGCCGAGTCGGTCAACGAATTGCCGTCGGGAATTTGTCCTGTACTTTTTACCTTTTGCCCCTTATTTGGTAGTGAGAAAGTTGGCGACCCTAGTCACAACTCAAGCTTGGTTTGGGAACAGCTCCATCCAAGAGCTCAAGAAATTGCAGAGAATTGTGGACACAGCCGAGACCATCACACAAACCAACCTCCCTTCCATTGATTCAGCTTATACTCCATACTGCCTCCGCAAGGCCAGCAGCATAAACAAGGCCAAGTCGCACACCGGCCACACTCTCCACCCTTCTCCCATCGGGCAAAAGGTATAGAAGTGTGAAAACGCACACCTCTCCTCCCCTTTCGGTATTCCGCAGAGACCGCTCCCTCCGAAACTCCTAGGTCAATTCGTCCCTTCCCACCCAAACCACCCCCTCCCCTGGTACTTTCCCTTGCAACCACAGGAAATGCTACACTTGTCACTTTACCTCCCCCCTTGACACCATTCAAGGACCCAAGCAGTCTTTCCAGGTGCGGCAGAGGTTCACCTGCACCTCCTCCAACCTCATCTATTGCAACCGCTGCTCTACATGTCAGCTGATCTACATTGAGGAGACCAAGCGTAGGCCTGGCGATTGCTTTGCCCAACACCTCCGCACAGCTGGCATTAGCCAACCTGATCTCACGGTGGCTCAGCACTTCAACACCCCCTCCCATTCCGAATCTGACCTTTCTGTCCTGGGCCTCCTCCATGGCCACAGTGAGTCCCACTGCAAATTCGAGGAGCAGCACCTCATATATTGCTTGGGTAGTTTACACTCTAGTTATATTTCTATTGGGTAGGAATAGATCGGGTAGATGTACAGAGTCTCTTGCCCAGAGTAAGGGAATCGAGGCCCAGAGGACATTGGTTCAAGGTGAAGGGGAAAAGATTTAATAGGACTCCGAGGGGTTACTTTTCCACACAAAGGGCGGTGGGTGTATGGAACAAGCTGCCAGAGGAGGTAGCTGAGGCTGGGACTATCCCAACTTTTAAGAAACAGTTAGACAGGTACATGGATAGGATAGGTTTGGAGGGTTATGGACTAAGTGCAGGCAGGTGGAATTAGTGTAGCTGGTGTTGGCCGATGTGGGCAAAGTTGGGTCGAAGGTCCTGTTTCTACACTGTATCACTCTATATGACTCTTTGAGGAGAAAATTATCTCGTCAGAGGGTGGAAAGCATTTTATCGGGATGCATGGTTTGGGAACAGCTTCATCCAACGCCGCAATAAACTGCAGAGAATTGTGGACGGAGCCCAGACCATCGCACAAATCAACAATGGGTCTAGCATGACCACTCAGCACAACGCTATACACGGGCCTCCAGTCGGAGAAACAACCCACCCTCATATTCCCTCATTTGGGTAGCTTGTGGAAGAGATGCTAAGACTCTGCCTGACCTGCTAAGTTACTGCAGCACTCTGTGAAACGTCACCTATCCATGTTCCCCACAGATGCTGCCTGACCCGCTGAGTTACTCCAGCACTCTGTGAAACGTCACCTATCCATGTTCTCCAGAGATGCTGCCTGACCCGCTGAGTTACTCCAGCACTCTGTGAAACGTCACCTATCCATGTTCTCCACAGATGCTGCCTGACCCGCTGAGTTACTCCAGCACTCTGTGAAACGTCACCTATCCATGTTCCCCACAGATGCTGCCTGACCCGCTGAGTTACTCCAGCACTCTGTGAAACATCACCTATCCAAGTTCCCCACAGATGCTGCCTGACCCGCTGAGTTACTCCAGCACTCTGTGAAACATTACCTATCCATGCTCTCCACAGATGCTGCCTGACCCGCTGAGTTACTCCAGCACTCTGTGAAACGTCACCTATCCATGCTCTCCACAGATGCTGCCTGACCCGCTGAGTTACTCCAGCACTCTGTGAAACGTCACCTATCCATGCTCTCCACAGATGCTGCCTGACCCGCTGAGTTACTCCAGCACTCTTGTGTTTTTCCTCCACCATCACCCTCTACTTCCTACCGTGAAGCCATTTAAAAAAAATAAATATATATTTCTATCACAACTCCCCTCAAAAGAAAGTCAACTATCAGAGACAGAGAGGTGGACAGTCAGAGCCTCTTCCCCAGGATAGGGTGAATGTGCGGGGATCGCTGGTCGGTGCGGACTCTGTTAGCTGAAGGCCCTGGTTCCGCTCTGCATCTCTAAAATTAAAAAACTAAACATGTTCAACACAGACATTGTGGGCCGAAGGGCCTGTTCTTGTGCTGTACAAATAATAATAATAACCATCATAAACTTTATTTTGGACTCAAGGTCTAGACAAGGGACAACATTACATAAAAATGCAGTGCATATTAAAAAATATCATAAACTACATATAAATTCTTAGTATATCACTTATAAAAGCATCATAAATTATATATTTATATATATATATATATATATAAACACAATACATGAATTAAAAACCAGAATAAAAGAATGATCAATGTCCTACAACAAGACAACGATCCCAGTGTCTCCACAACTAGGATTTGTAGCGTGTAGTGCTGGACCTTGTTTGACCAGGCCACAACAATTACAGTTCTAGTGTGAAAGAAGGAACTGCAGATGCTGGAGAATCAAGGGTTACACAAAAAGCTGGAGAAACTCAGCGGGTGCAGCAGCATCTAAGGGGCGAAGGAGATAGGCGACGTTTCGGGTCGAGACCCTTCTTCAGACTGCTGCGACGTTTCGGGTCGAGACCCTTCTTCAGGCTGCTGCGACGTTTTGGGTCGAGACCCTTCTTCAGACCCAGTCTGAAGAAGGGTCTCGACCCGAAACGTCGCCTATCTCCTTCGCTCCTTAGGTGCTGCTGCACCCGCTGAGTTTCTCCAGCTTTTTGTGTAATTACAGGTCTAGAATTTGTGGATTAAAACAAAGTCATTCTTTTTGTCAACCTCGTATTCTTACACTTAAAAATAAAGGAATAGGATTTTTAAAGTTTTTCTTTAAAAAAGGATTAGCAAGCGGCACAGTTCCCCTGGTCCATTGCCAATGTTTGACTTTGATGAAATGCAGGTGAATTAGTAGGGAAGCTGGAGGAGGAGGAAGAATCTTTTCAAGGAGGAATTATTGCCAGTACATCAAATGTTCCCGACGCAGAAAATCTAGCTGCTCATTTCTAAATGAGAAACATTAAATTATCAACGATTTCTTCAAATGTACATGAACCCTTTCCTCCTGTCACATAAATATATCCCCAATAATTACAAAGAACATCTTCACTCCATTCAGATGAAAGATACTGTTCATCATTTCCTTCTCTAGAGAGGTCTGGATAGGTTTACAGGTGAAGGGAAAAAATATATAAGTTTAAGCAGTGACTAGTGGGGTACCGCAAGGCTCAGTGCTGGGACCCCAGCTATTTACAATATACATAAATGATCTGGATGAGGGAATTGAAGGCAATATCTCCAAGTTTGCGGATGACACTAAGCTGGGGGGCAGTGTTAGCTGTGAGGAGGATGCTAGGAGAATGCAAGGTGACTTGGATAGGCTGGGTGAGTGGGCAAATGTTTGGCAGATGCAGTATAATGTGGATAAATGTGAGGTTATCCACTTTGGTGGCAAAAATAGGAAAACCGACTACTATCTAAATGGTGGCCGATTAGGAAAAGGGGAGATGCAGCGCGACCTGGGTGTCGTGGTACACCAGTCATTGAAAGTAGGCATGCAGGTACAGCAGGCAGTGAAGAAAGCCAATGGTATGTTAGCTTTCATAGCAAAAGGATTTGAGTATAGGAGCAGGGAGGTTCTACTTCAGTTGTATAGGGTCTTGGTGAGGCCACACCTTGAGTATTGCGTACAGTTCTGGTCTCCAAATCTGAGGAAGGACATTATTGCCATAGAGGGAGTGCAGCGAAGGTTCACCAGACTGATTCCTGGGATGTCAGGACTGTCTTATGAACAAAGACTGCATAGACTCAGTTTATACTCTCTAGAATTTAGGAGATTGAGAGGGGATCTTATAGAAACTTACAAGATTCTTAAGGGGTTGGACAGGCTAGATGCAGGAAGATTGTTCCCGATGTTGGGGAGGTCCAGGACAAGGGGTCACAGCTTAAGGATAAGGGGGAAATCCTTTAGGACCGAGATGAGAAGGAATTTTTCCACACAGAGAGTGGTGGGTCTCTGGAACTCTCTGCCACACAGGGTAGTTGAGGCCAGTTCATTGGCTATATTTAAGAGGGAGTTAGATGTGGCCCTTGTGGCTAAGGGGATCAGAGGGTATGGAGAGAAGGCAGGTACGGGATACTGAGTTGGATGATCAGCCATGATCATATTGAATGGCGGTGCAGGCTCGAAGGGTCGAATGGCCTACTCCTGCACCTAATTTCTATGTTTCTATGTTAAGGTGAAGGGGAAAATCTTTAATAGGATTCTGAGGGGCGACTTTTTCACACAAAGGGTCTTGGGTTTATGGATCAAATTACCAGAGGAGGTAGTTGAGGCTGGGACTATCCTGACATTTAAGAAGCAGTTGGACAGGTACACGGATGGGACAGGTTTAGAGGGATATGGACCAAACGTGGGCAGGTGGAACTAGTGTAGTTGGGACATTGTTGGCCGGTGTGTCAAGTTGGGCTGAGGGGCCCGTTTCCACGCTGTATCACTCTATGACTCTGTGAAGGAAATGTGCGTTCCCTGCCTGGCCTGGTGTATCATGATTCCAGCAACCTGGCTGATCTTTACTCTGCCGTCCCTGCCTTCACATCTGTTTGGTTAAGTTTATTTTATTTCATTGTCACGTGTACCGAGGTACAGTGAAAAGCCTTCGTTGCACGCTCTCCTGCCAGCAGCAAGACTATACATGATTACAATTGAGTAATTCACAGAGTATAGGTACATGATAAAGGGAATCACGTTTAGTGCAAGATAAACATAGAAACATAGAAAAATATGTGCAGGAGTAGGCCATTCGGCCCTTCGAGCCTGCACCGCCAGTCAATATGATCATGGCTGATCATCCAACTCAGTATCCCGTGCCTGCCTTCTCTCCATATCCCCTGATCCCTTTAGCCACAAGGGCCACATCCAACTCCCTCTTGAATATAGCCAATGAAGTGGCCTCAACGACCTTCTGTGGCAGAGAATTCCAGAGACTCGCCACTCTCTGTGTAAAGAATGTTTTCCTCATCTCGGTCCTAAAGGAAATCCCCCTCATCCTTAAACTGTGACCCCTTGTTCTGGACTCCCCCAACATTGGAAACAATGCTTGTCCAACCCCTTAAGTCTGATTAAAGATAGTCCAAGGGTCTTCAATGAGGTGGTCAGTAGGTCAGGACTGCTCTTTAGTTGTTGATAGGACAGTGCAGTTGCCTGATGTGAAGAAACTGTCTCTGAATTTACAAAATGTACAATTTGAGTATAGGAGCAGGGAGGTTCTACTTCAGTTGTATAGGGTCTTGGTGAGACCACACCTGGAGTATTGCGTACAGTTCTGGTCTCCATATCTTAGGAAGGACATTATTGCTATAGAGGGAGGGCAGAGAAGGTTCACCAGACTGATTCCTGGGATGTCAGGACTGTCCTTATGAACAAAGACTGCATAAACTCATTTTATACTCTCTAGAATTTAGGAGATTGAGAGGGGATCTTATAGAAACTTACAAAATTCTTAAGGGGTTGGACAGGCTAGATGCAGGAAGGTTGTTCCCGATGTTGGGGAGGTCCAGTGCAAGGGGTCACAGCTTAAGGATAAGGGGGAAATCCTTTAGGACCGAGATGAGAAGGACTTTTTTCACACAGAGAGTGGTGGGTCTCTGGAACTCTCTGCCACAGAGGGTAGCTGAGGCCAGTTCATTGGCTATATTTAAGAGGGAGTTAGATGTGGCCCTTGTGGCTAAGGGGATCAGAGGGTATGGAGAGAAGGCAGGTACGGGATACTGAGTTGGATGATCAGCCATGATCATATTGAATGGCGGTGCGGGCTCGAAGGGCCGAATGGCCTACTCCTGCACCTAATTTCTATGTTTCTATGATTACAACATTAATGTTGAAAAGTCATCCAAATTGGCACACTTCATCACGCCCCCCCCCCCTCCCCCCCCCCCCATATTCCCCTCAGTTTTAACCATCGTTGAGTAGGCTGGGTCTCTATTCCTTGGAGCCCAGGAGGATGAGAGGTATCCTTGTGGGGGGCGAGGGGTGTGTGCCGAAGGGCCTGTTTCCAAGCTGCAAGACTCTACTCTCGTTCTTCTGCCAATCACCTGGGAACTTGGAGCCTGTACTCCAGCTTGTTTCACCGTTCAATAAGATTATTATTATCTATCCATCCATCACTAAATCTCTGATCTTGTTATCTTCCAGTTCGGCGGTCTTTTCTATTTGTGCAAAAACGGTTTGCGATAGCGCTACGATTTTTCACCAGTTCACTCACCGTTCTCCTGTGCTGCGAGGGCACCAAGTTTCGTTCCGATCGGTCGAATGTCGTAAAAGTTAGCGTGGTTTAAAAATCTTTAAAAAACGCGCGTGCGTAGATCGGTCTCTTCTGCTGTCAGTCAGCGCCGCGCGGATTGGTCTCTTCCCCTGTCACTCCCCGGGACGGTCCGCCCCTTCCTGCGCCATCGCGCTGAGGTTTCCAACGGAAAGTGGAGACTCGGATCCCGGCAGAGGAGAGCGACCAGCGACCAGCGCCCGCTGTGAGTCCCCAGCGCACCACTAATTCCACCCACTACCCCTCTGGTCCCCTTCGCTGGCTCCTCCTCCCCTCCCCCGTGATGCCCCCCCCTCTCCCCCGTGGCTCTTCCCCATCATATCTCCGAGCTCACTCCCCCCCCAATCACACACCCCTCTCCCCCCACACAACCCCATCTGCCCACACACCCCTCCCCCCACAAGCCCCCCTGCCCACACACACCCAGCACCCCGTCCACACAACCCTCCACACCTCCGTGTGAGAGAGGGGCCTGTACACCTTCGGCCGCCTTCAACTTGGTGCTTGGGTTCAGATTGTCCAGTCACCTATGGCTTGTGTGGGAAAATGAACCCCACACTCCTGCCTCCCCCTTCTCTCTCCCCTCTTCTCTCTCCCCCTTCTTTCTCCTCCCCTCCCTCCCCTCTTCTCTCTCCCCCTTTTCTCTCCCCTTCTCTCTCCCCTCTTCTCTCTCTCCCCCTTCTCTCTCCCCTCTTCTCTCTCTCCCTTCTCTGTCCCTCCCTTCTCTCTCTCCCTCCCTTCTCTATCTCCCCCTTCTCTCTATCCCCCCTCTCCTCTCTTCCGCACATCCACCCCCCCACCCCACAACCCCCCTGCCCCACAACCCCCCACACACACCCGCGCCCCCCTCCACACACATGCACCCCCCACACACACCCCCGTCCACACTCCCCCACAACGCCCCCCACCACAACACCCCCCCACCCCACAGCCCCCACCCCCACAGCCCCCCCTCCGCAACCCCCTCACCCCCAAGCAGTACTCAAAACCCAATAGTGCGCTATTAATGCAAGAGGATTCCAAATCAAAGTGTACATTCAAATCTACTAATATAATCCTCTTACTGCTCGAAAAGCCTCCTTCTATGATTAAGCACTGTGGTTTAAATTAAATGCATTTTCAATTATAAGAGAAAGCCTTTTTTTTTTGCTTAACGTTAAACTCTGGGCTGAGGCGATGTGCCAGAAGGATTTCTTACCATCCTTTAACACGGCGTCTCCTCCGTACATGTCGGCAGGAATTATACCTCCTATTCATTCTTCCTATTCAGCTGACCAAAACTTTAAGCTGCTCATGCTGCTCTGACCAATACAGACAGTACAGGATCATCTCAGGAACAGAGAGCAGCCCATGGCAGACGCTAGACAATACTAGTCAATCTTATCTTACAAGTGCTGTGTATCGTCCAAGAATGGCAATGTGCAATTCTGGACAATTCAGGAACATCCGATGGGCGGCTGGGTGGCGCAGCGGTAGAGTTGCTGCCTTAAAGCCCTGTCCCACGGTACGAGTTCATTCCAAGAGCTCTCCCGAGTTTAAAAAAAAATCAAACTCGTGGTAAGCACGGAGAATGAACGTAGCGGGTACGTCGGAGCTCGGGGACGTCTCTTAGCGCTAACGGCAGGTACTCGGGAAGACTCGCTAACGGCAGGTAAGCACGGGAAGACTCGTGAAGATTTTTCAACATGAGGATAAAATGTCCACGAGAGCCCCGAGTACCGACGAGCGGCCATTACCGTAAACCTCCGAGTTAGAATCAGGGCAAACTCGGGAGAGCTCTTGGAATGAACTCGTGCTGTGGGACAGGGGTTTAACAGAGACCCGGGTTCCATCCTGACTGCCTGCCAGTACGGAGTTTGTACATTCTCCCTCTAACTTGCTTGGGTTCCGTCCGGGTGCTCCGGTTTCCTCCCGCACTCCGAAGACGTACAGGGTTGTAGGTTAAGAGGCTTAGTCTCAATATTAAATTGGCCCCTAGTGTGTGTGTAGGATAGTGTTAATGTGCGGGGATTGGTGGTCGGTGTGGACTCGGTGGGCCGTGCTCGATCGGTAAACAAAACTGAACTAAACTCAACTAAAGTCCAGGCAGCATGTAAAATTATCTCTTTAGGGGATGCAGACAGGGATGTCCGTTATCCCCTTTATTATTTGCCTTGGTGATAGAACCTCTGGCTGAAAGAATCAGATCAGAACCCGAAATATATGGGTACAACACTGACATAACAAATAATAAGATATCTTTATATGCAGATGATATTCTGATTTATATTACTAAACCGGAACGTAGTATTCCAAAGCTATTCAATGTTATAAATGAATTTAGTGTATTTTCAGGATATAGGATTAATTGGAGTAAAAGTGACATTATGCCTATAACTGGTATAAATGTAAATATATTACAAAAATACCCATTAAAAATAGTTACAGATAAATTTAAATATTTAGGAATTAATGTGTCTAAATCCTATAAATTATTAATTAAAGCTAATTATTATCAATTATTAGAGAAACTTAAAAAAAACATTTTATATTGGAAAACACTTCCTATATCTATGATCGGTAGAATTAATGCTATAAAGATGATTTTTTTACCACAATTGTTATATTTATTTCAGGCAATTCCTTTTTTTCTTCCAAAAAGTTTTCTAAAAAAAATTGATACCATAGTTAATAATTTTGTCTGGGATTACAAAAACCATAGAATAGGTAAAAAACACTTATGTAAGTCGAAGATAAATGGAGGGCTGGCACTTCCAAATTTTTTATATTACTATTGGGCAGTCCAGATTAAGAATATGAATTTTTGGTGGGTAAATATGGATGTTGAACCAATGTGGCTAAAAATGGAAAAGGAAGACTGTTTACCCTTCACTATAGAGTCGATTATTTTCGCACCAAAGGAAGTACAAAAAAAGACTTATAGGGACAACATTATCATTCATAATATTAGGCGTATTTGGAAACAGATAGTTAAGACCTTACATCTGGATAATCTTTCTTTTAGGTTATCAATTAGGAATAATCCACTGTTTAAACCCTCAATCTTAGATGCGGGTTTTAGACTGTGGGAGGATTTAGGAATTAAAAGAATAGAACACCTTTATAGAAATGGAAAATTATTATTATTTGAAGAGTTACAAGATATTTTTGGATTACCTTCACAACATCATTTTAGGTATTTACAAATTAGAGATTTTATTAAATGTAACACATACGACTATAAAAATAAAGGACCAGGCTTATTAGATGAAGTGTTTAATTTACATCCAAATACGGATAAGCTTATAGCTTATATCTATAATATTATTTTAGATAAAGAGAACCCAACAACTGAAACATATCGTCAAGCATGGGAAAATGAAATTGGATTACCTATAACGAAAGAAACTTGGGAAGAAAGCTTACAAAGAATACATTGGTGTTCTTTGAATGCCAGACATACATTGATACAATTTAAAGTTATATATAGATTACACTACTCGAAAACCAAATTAAAAAGTATTTTTCCTAACCTTTCCTCTATTTGTGATAAATGTAAGAATTTTGAAGCAAATTTAATACATAGTTTTGTAACATGTCCACGGTTGAATTTTTATTGGATTGAAATTTTTAAAGTTATTTCGGAAGTCCTTAAGGTTAAACTTGACCCAGACCCAAAATTAATAATATTTGGAATCCCGGAGCCAAATTTGGTACTTACAATTAATCAAAGAAATTTTTTTGATTATTGTTTAATAATTGGGAAAAAAATGATACTTAAATTTTGGAAGGGAACATTATCCCCAACAATTAAAATGTGGAAAGCAGAGATGTTGGAGACGTTGAATTTGGAAAGAATTAGATTTGTCCTTTTGGACAAGTATAATTCTTTTGAATTGATATGGTCTCCATATATACAGTATTTAGAGAAGTAGCTATTCTTGGAATCACGGCTTCGACGGGCACCCTATGGATCCGATGCGAATAACTTACCTATAATTGATAATATTGTGTATTTATTAGAGATATTTCTGAATGAAATAGTATCTCGTACAATGTCTTTAGTTTTTGTTTATATATATATATATATATATGTAATATTATTGTTTTTCAAATTATCTTTTTAATTTTTAATTGATATATGTGCGAAAATTTTTATTTTTATTTTATTCCCTTTTATTTTTCCTTTTTTCTTTATTCTTTTATATATCTTTTTCTTTATTTCCATAAAAATAGAAGATATTATGTATTGATATGCTATTTGTAGTAATACTGAATTAAGGTGTTAGTTTATAAAGTAAGCTATATATTGTAAACTATTTACTTCAAATAAAAAAAATATTAGACATAAAATTGTCCCTTGTGTGGAGGAGAGAGCTTGTGTATGGTATGGTCGCTGGTCGGTGCGGACTCGGTGGGGCGAACGGACTGTGTTCGCACCGTTTCTCTATACTTAAAGCAACATGTGCAGCATCTATCCATTCAACAAGCTAGGCAAAATAGCAATAGATATTAACCAGCAAAGCTAGCCAAATACGCCCTTGGGTAACAACTAGTAAATGCAGAAAATGTATGCACTAAGAGTCCATAAAACTCACTCTGAACAACAGTTTGAGTATTAACTTTAGACTTTAGAGATTCAGCGCGTAAACAGGCCCTTCGGCCCACCGAGACCGTGCCGACCAGCGATCCTCATACATTATCACTACCCGACACATTAAGGACACTTTACAATATTATCAAAGCCGATTGACCTACAAACCCACATGTCTGTGAAGTGTGGGAGGAAACCGGAGCACCCGGAGAAAACCCACACGGTCACAGTGTGAACGTGCAAACTCCGTACAGACAGCACCCAGTCAGGATCAAACCTGGTATTTGGCACCATAAGGCAGCAACTCTACCGCCGCACCACCGTGCTGCCCCAAATTGGTATTGGTATTGGCTCTCTTGAAAGCACCTAGAGAGTTAAATGGAAAGACAGCAGAAAATCAGGTAGCTTGGCTTTTTTTAAATAGAAAACCTAGAATATAGAACAGTATAGCACAGGAACAAGCCCTGAAGCCCACAAAGTCAGTGGCAGACAAGTTAAACTAAACTCCTCTGCCAGCACATGATGCACACCTCTGCATTCCCTGCCTGAGATCCAATGACTATGGTTGGGAAAGGACGATGTTGAGAGGGATATGGGCCAAATGCAGGCAAATAGCACCAGTTTAGATGGGACATCTTGGTTGCTATGGATGACATGGGGAATCTTGGTTTGAATAAATGAGTTAGGCCAAAAGGCCTGTTTCCATGCTGTATGAGTCCATGACTGAGATTTCTTTTTTTTTCAGGAAAAAGATAACAGTCCTCACAGAAATGACCGAGACACTACATCTAGAAAAAATAAGGCTCGTCTTGACTGACAAACCAGATCAATTTTCCAAAATATGGTCTCCTTTTATTGAATTTCTTCAACAACATAATGGTTGAACACAAACTCAAAACCGACGCTAGGGTCGGGTGAGCGGGCGTATGGAAGGGCAGTGGGACACATCTCCGCTTCTTTCACTTCGTTAGTTCTGGGGGGTTTTCTTTTTTCTTTTTCGTTTAAGGATAAGGGGGAAGTCTTTTAGGACCGAGATGAGAAAAACATTTTTCACATAGAAAGTGGTGAATCTCTGGAATTCTCTGCCACAGAAGGTAGTTGATGCCAGTTCATTGGCTATATTTAAGAGGGAGTTAGATATGGCCCTTGTGGCTAAAGGGATCAGGGGGTATGGAGAGAAGGCAGGTACAGGATACTGAGCTGGATGATCAGCCATGATGATATTGAATGGCGGTGCAGGCTCGAAGGGCTGAATGGCCTACTCCTGCACCTATTGTCTATGTTTCTATGTTTCTATGTGTCTTTCTCGAAATTCTTTCTTTTCTTTTTCTTCTTTCTTTCCCTTTTTCCGATTTAGTTATTAGTTTATAAAATGTTAAAATTGAAGCTGAACAAAAATTTTACCATTGTTATGTCGATTACTTTCTCTTTGTACAATTGCTTCTATTAAAATAAATATTAAAAACAAAAAATAAAACTTAAAAATAATTTATTTGACCCAAATTTTCCACATTGGTCGAAATCTATTTTTAATGGTCGCTTCAGAGGTCAGTGAACAGGTTAACAAACTGAACCTGCTTCAGAAGCAAGATGCACTGAAGCTAATGAAAAAATATGTAAGGGGATTAAAAATAGAGTGGAGAAAAATTAATCGATAAAGTATATTTGTGTGCTCGAAGCAAAGGACACTTACTCAAGTAAAAGTTTCACCTATTTTGGGGGAAAGAAGAGGAAGAGAAAAACAGGTAAACAGTTATTTCCACCTGAAAGAAAGCAGCAATCAGAGACACAGAGTGCTGGAGTAACTCAGCGGGTCAGGCAGCATCTCTGGACGACATGGATAATAGACCATAGACAATAGGTGTTGGAGTAGGCCATTCGGCCCTTGGAGCCAGCACCGCCATTCAATCTGATCATGGCTGATCGTCCCCAATCAGTACCCCCTTCCTTCTCCCCATAGAAACATAGAAATTAGGTGCAGGAGTAGGCCATTCGGCCCTTCGAGCCTGCACCGCCGTTCAATATGATCATGGCTGATCATCCAACTCAGTATCCCGTACCTGCCTTCTCTCCGTACCCTCTAATCCCGTTAGCCACAAGGGCCACATCTAACTCCCTCTTAAATATAGCCAATGAACTGGCCTCAACTACCCTCTGTGGCAGAGGGTTCCAGAGACCCACCACTCTGTGTGTGAAAAAAGTCCTTCTCATCTCGGTCCTAAAGGATTTCCCCCTTATCCTTAAGCTGTGACCCCTTGTCCTGGACCTCCCCAACATCGGGAACAATCTTCCTGCATCTAGCCTTCCAACCCCTCAAGAATTTTGTAAGTTTCTATAAGATCCCCTCTCAATCTCCTAAATTCTAGAGAGTATAAACCGAGTCTATGCAGTCTTTGTTCATAAGACAGTCCTGACATCCCAGGAATCAGTCTGGTGAACCTTCTCTGCACTCCCTCTATGGCAATAATGTCCTTCCTCAGATTTGGAGACCAGAACTGTACACAATACTCCAGGTGTGGTCTCACCAAGACCCTATACAACTGAAGTAGAATCTCCTTGCTTCTATACTCAAATACATTTGCTATGAAAGCTAACATACCTCCTGCCATATCTCCTGCCTTCTCCCCGTATCCCCTGACTCCACTATTTTTAAGAGCCCTATCTAGCTCTCTCTTGAAAGCATCTAGAGAACTTGCCTCCACCGCTATCTGAGGCAGAGAATTCCACAGACTCACCACGCCCTGTGAGAAAAAGTGTTTCCACGTCTCCGTTCTAAATGGCTTACACCTTATTCTTAAACTGTGGCCCCTGGTTCTGGATAAGTGACGTTTCATGTCGTAACTCTGTTTCAGACCCAAAACGTCATCTTTCCACGTTCTCCAGAGACGTTGCCTGACCCGCTGAGTTACTCCAGCACTGTGTGTCTTATTTAGCAAACCAGTATTTGCAAATCCTTGGCGTAGAGAGAGTCAAAGAGTCAAGAAACAGGCCCTTCAGCCCAACTTGCCCACACTGGCCAACATGACTCGGCTACACTAGTCCCACCTGCCGCGTATGGACCATATCCATCCAAACCTGTCCTATGCATGTACCTGTCTAATAGTATCTTAAACATTGCGAAGGCCTCTGCCTCAACTACCTCCTCTGGCAGCTCGTTCCATACACCCACCTCCCTTAGTTGGAAAAGTTACCCCTCAGATTCCTATTAAGTCTTTTCCTCTTCGCCTTAAACCTATGTCCTCTGGTCCACGATTTCTCTACTCTAGGCAAGAAACTCCATGTAGAGGTATTATGAAATCCAAAACTAGCGAACTCTTAAACACATACATAAAAAATACAAACATAACAGATGTCTGGAGGATTGCAAACCCGACCGGCAGGGATTACTCGTTTTATTCTACGGTACACAAGACATATTCACGAATAGATTATTTTTTGGTGGATACAAAACTAATACCCCACACTTCTAAACCAAAAATACCACACAAATACGATTTCAGATCACTCCCCATTAATTTTGTTTTCTAAAAATGGAAGGAATGGCTAAGAACAAACTGTTTTGGAGGTACAATCCACAAATTTTAAAAGACCCGCAAGGAAGTACATATTTAAAAAAAAGAATGGACCTTTTCTTTTTTTTAATTAGAATATTTTAATTAGAGGCCATACATATTACAAATATTATAACAATTTTTTCAGATATAATTAATACATCTTTCCAAAATTATATAAATATTAACAAACCATATATATAGGCCTCCATTTTTTTACAGTGTGAAAAAGAGAAAAAGAAAAAGGTATAAAGAAAGAATAGTGATTAATTAGAAGAGTATGATTATATTTGATTAATAAAAGAAAAAAATTTAAATTAAAAAAAAAAAAAAAAAAAAACCCTATAACTAGTAAACAGTTGTGGAAAACTTGTGGAAAAGAAAACAGTATACATGGACATTTTCTTCAAAATAAACGACACGACAGACATATCACCTACATTATTATGGGAATCTCTTAAAGCATTTATTCGAGGCGTGATAATTTCATATCAAGCTTTTCAAAATAAGAAAAATAAGAACGAACAAAGACAATTAGAAGAACAAATTAGACAACTGGACTGAGAAAACGCTAAAGACCCCACTACAGATAAACATAAAAGAATAATAATCTAAAACGATAATGGACACCAACAAAGTTACAGAGTTCTTGGATAATTGTAATTAGAGTTGCAGGAACAAGAGGAATTGGGAGCACAAATCTCAAATAAGGAAATAGAAGAAATAATAAT
Organism: Raja brachyura; assembly: GCA_963514005.1. The sequence continues at coordinate 10,338,829 of OY740783.1, read as the reverse complement.
CTCGTTAAAAAATGGAAAAACACCAGGTCCCGACGGATTTAGTAATGAATTCTATAAAAGTTTTAATTACATATTTGCCCCCCGCCAACAGAAAATGTATACTTATGCCTTCAAAGAACAAACACTACTTGAAACACTAGCAGAATCCACAATCACACTAATACTTAAGAAAGATAAGGATGTGGAAGAACCTGGATCATACAGAGCTATTGCGTTGTTAAATACAGATCAAAAAATATTGGCGAAAATACTAGCTAGAAGACTAAATAAATATGCTAGCAAATTAATATCAAACGGAGTTTATCCCTAAGAGACAATCATTTAATAATTTGAGACGTCTGTTCAATATAATGCATTCACACCAAACTGAAGATCAAAAACTCTCAATCATAGCGTTGGATGCAGAGAAAGCATTCGATCAGGTCGAATGGGATTATATGCTCAGGGTATTGCAAGAATTTCAACTGGGAGAGAATTTTATTCTATGGATTAAATTACTATGTAATAAGCCAACGGGCAGAATATTAACGAACAATAATTTATCTACGAAATTTCATTTGTCAAGGGGAAATAGACAAGGATGTTCATTATCACCGTTCTTATTTGCCCTCATAATTGAACCCCTAGCGGAAAGAATTAGAACTCATCCGAATATCCATGGATAAAAAACAAAATATTCCAATCACAAAATATCACTATACGCTGACGACGTACTTTTGTACATCACAAAACCTCATATTACTATACCAAATATTTTAAAATTAATAGAGGACTTCGGATCATTCTCAGGATATAGAATAAATTGGAATAAAAGTGAAATCATGTCAATAAAACCAAAAGACTCTACACATCTTTTACAGTTTCCTTTCAAAATAGCTACGGAAAAATTTAAATTCCCCAACAACCAGATTGGATGATTATGGAGAGAGAGGATTGCTTTCCTTATAATATTCGAGCAATCCTTCTCTCTCCAATATCAATGAATAATATAAATTACAACAATAATCCAATTATATACAGTACAATCAGAATTTGGAAACAAATAAAACACAATCTAAAATTAAGAAACTTATCTCTCTTATCTCCTATCAGTAAAAATCCCTCATTTAAACTTTCAACTATAGATAAAGCATTTACACAATGGGAAAGAGCTGGAATTAAAATCTTCGGAGATGTGTATGAATCGGGAAAACTATTATCATTTAAACAAATACAACTAAAATACAATTTGGGAAACAATCAGTATTTTAAATATTTCGAAATCTGTGACTATTTGAAAAAATACGCTCAAGATTATCACAATATGCCTCCAGACTTACTGGAAGAAGTTAAAGGAAGAATCAGCAAACCTAATATCATATATATATAATAGTATTCTAAATGCAGAAATACCAACAACAGATGGTATCAGGAGAGACTGGGAAAAATAATTAAGTATAAAAATTCCCAAAGAAAGGTGGGAAGAATATTTATTAAATGTGCATAAATGCTCAATTAATGTAAGGCACACCTTAATACAATTTAAAATCTTACACAGATTATACTATTCAAAAACTAAAATAAGTAAACTTTTTCCCAACGTCTCACCTATATGTGATAAATGTCAATGTCAAGAAGCTAATATAGCACACTCATTTGTCTTTTGTACAAAAATTCAAACATTTTGGACTGACATTTTTGAAATTTTCACAAATATATTTAAAATAAAACTGACCCCAGAAGCAGACTGGATAATCTTTGGGATATCAGAAGACTGCCCTGATTTGAACGTGTTTCAAAAGTCTCTATTTGAATATGGCTTAATAACTGGAAAAAAGCTAATCTTAAAATTCTGGAAAAATTCTGCGGTACCCGCAGTCAATATAACCATATAACCATATAACATATAACAATTACAGCACGGAAACAGGCCATCTCGGCCCTTCAAGTCCGTGCCAAACAACTTTTTTCCCTTAGTCCCACCTGCCTGCACTCATACCATAACCCTCCATACCCTTCTCATCCATATGCCTATCCAATTTATTTTTAAATGATACCAACGAACCTGCCGCCACCACTTCCACTGGAAGCTCATTCCACACCGCTACCACTCTCTGAGTAAAGAAGTTCCCCCTCATGTTACCCCTAAACCTCTGTCCCTTAATTCTAAAGTCATGTCCTCTTGTTCGAATCTTCCCTATTCTCAAAGGGAAAAGCTTGTCCACATTAACTCTGTCTATCCTTCTCATCATTTTAAAGACCTCTATCAAGTCCCCCCTTAACCTTCTGCGCTCCAGAGAATAAAGACCTAACTTATTCAACCTATCTCTGTAACTTAGCTGTTGAAACCCAGGCAACATTCTAGTAAATCACCTCTGTACCCTCTCTATTTTGTTGACATCCTTCCTATAATTGGGCGACCAAAATTGTACACCATACTCCAGATTTGGTCTCACCAACGCCTTGTACAATTTTAACATTACATCCCAGCTTCTATACTCAATGCTCTGATTTATAAAGGCTAGCATACCAAAAGCTTTCTTTACCACCCTATCTATATGAGATTCTACCTTCAAGGAACTATGCACGGTTATTCCCAGATCCCTCTGTTCAACTGTATTCTTCAATTCCCTACCGTTTACCATGTACGTCCTATTTTGATTTGTCCTGCCAAGGTGTAGCACCTCACATTTATCAGCATTAAACTCCATCTGCCATCTTTCAGCCCATTTTTCCAACTGGCCTAAATCACTCTGTAGACTTTGGAAATCCTCTTCATTATCCACAACACCCCTATCTTGGTATCATCTGCATACTTACTAATCCAATTTACCACCCCTTCATCCAGATCATTGATGTACATGACAAACAACAAAGGACCCAACACAGATCCCTGAGGCACCCCACTAGTCACCTGCCTCCAACCCGACAAACAGCCATCATTACCCTCTGGCTTCTCCCATTCAGCCACTGTTGAATCCATCTTGCTATTCCTGCATTTATACCCAACAGTTGAACCTTCTTAACCAACCTTCCATGAGGAACCTTGTCAAAGGCCTTACTGAAGTCCATATAGACAACATCCACTGCTTTACCCTCGTCAATTTCCCTAGTAACCTCTTCAAAAAATTCAAGAAGATTAGTCAAACATGACCTTCCAGGCATAAATCCATGTTGACTGTTCCTAATTAGACCCTCTTTATCCAGATACTTATATATATTATCTCTAAGTATCTTTTCCATTAATTTGCCCACCACTGAAGTCAAACTAACCGGTCTATAATTGCTAGGTTTACTTTTAGAACCCTTTTTAAACAATGGAGCAACATGCACAGTACGCCAATCCTCGGGGACTATTCCAGTTTCTAATGTGGATTTCATCTATGTTCGAAACACTACACTTGGAAGATATGGGACTCCGACTAGCAGGAAAATCAGACTGTTTCTATAAGACGTGGTCTGCATTTATAAATCTATTACAAGGATAAGGTGCAAGAATACCTCAAAAAAGTACCGGTGACGGGTCTTGGTAAAGGGGGAAGAAAAACTGTCGAGTTGGTAGATTCCTTTTAGAAACATAGAAAATAGGTGCAGGAGTAGGCCATTCGGCCCTTCGAGCCTGCACCGCCATTCAATGTGATCATGGCTGATCATCCAACTCAGTATCCCGTACCTGCCTTCTCTCCATACCCCCTGATCCCTTTAGCCACAAGTGCCACATCTAACGCCCTCTTAAATATAGCCAATGAACTGGCCTCAACTACCTTCTGTGGCAGAGAATTCCAGAGACTCACCACTCTCTGTGTAAAGAATGTTTTCCTCATTTCGGTCCTAAAGGAATTCCCCCTTATCCTTAGACTGTGACCCCTTGTTCTGGACTCCCCCAACATCGGGAACAATCTTCCAGCATCTAGCTTGTCCAATCCCTTAAGAATTTTGTAGGTTTCTATAAGATCCCCCCTCAATCTTCTAAATTCCATTGAGTACAAACCGAGTCTATCCAATCTTTCCTCATATGAAAGTCCTGACATCTCAGGAATCAGTCTGGATCTTCTCTGTACCCCCTCTATGGCAAGGATGTCTTTCCTCAGATTTGGAGACCAAAACTGTACGCAGTACTCCAGGTGTGGCCTCACCAAAACCCTGTACAACTGCAGTAGAACCTCCCTGCTCCTATACTCAAATCCTTTTGCTATGAATGCTAACATACCATTTGCTTTCTTCACTGCCTGCTGCACCTGCATGCCTACTTTCAATGACTGGTGTACCATGACACCCAGGTCTCGTTGCATCTCCCCCTTACCTAATCTGCCACCATTCAGATAATAGTCTACCCTCATGTTTTTGCCACCAAAGTGGATAACCTCACATTTATCCACATTGTACTGCATCTGCCATGCATCTGCCCATTCACTCAGCCTATCCAAATCACCCTGCAGCCTCCAAGCATCCTCCTCACACCTAACTATACCCCCCAGCTTGGTATCATCTGCAAATTTGGAGATGTTGCATTGAATTCCCTCGTCCAAATCATTAATATATATTGTAAATAGCTGGGGTCCCAGCACTGAGCCTTGCGGCACCCCACTAGTCACTGCCTGCCATTCTGAAAAGGACCCGTTTACTCCTACCCTTTGCCTCCTGTCTGCTAGCCAGTTCTCTATCCACATCAATACTGAACCCCCAATACCGTGTGCTTTAAGTTTGTATGCTAATCTCTTATGCGGGACCTTGTCGAAAGCCTTCTGAAAGTCTAGATATAACACATCCACTGGTTCTCCCTTATCCACTCTACTAGTTACATCCTCGAAAAATTCTATCAGATTTGTCAGACATGATTTACCTTTCGTAAATCCATGCTGACTTTGTCCAATGATTTCACCACTTTCCAAATGCGCTGCTATCCCATCTTTAATAACTGACTCTAGCAGTTTCCCCACTACCGATGTTAGACTAACTGGTCTGTAATTCCCCGCTTTCTCTCTCCCTCCTTTTTTAAAAAGTGGGGTTACATTAGCTACCCTCCAATCCTCAGGAACTACTCCAGAATCTAAGGAATTTTGAAAAATTATCACTAATGCATCCACTATTTCTGTGGCTACCTCCTTGAGTACTCTGGGATGCAGACTATCTGGCCCTGGGGATTTATCGGCCTTCAATCCGTTCAATTTACCCAACACCACCTCCCGGCTAACCTGGATTTCACTCAGTTCCTCCATCTTATTTGACCCCCGTTCCACTGCTATTTCCGGCAGATTATTTATGTCTTCCTTAGTGAAGACAGAACCAAAGTAGTTATTCAATTGGTCTGCCATGTCCTTGTTCCCCATGATCAATTCACCTGTTTCTGACTGCAAGGGACCAACATTTGTTTTAACTAGTCTCTTTCTCTTTACATATCTATAAAACCTTTTGCAGTCAGTTTTTATGTTCCCTGCCAGTTTCCTTTCATAATCTATTTTCCCTTTCCTAATTAAGCCCTTTGTCCTCCTCTGCTGGATTCTGAATTTCTCCCAGTCCTCCGGTAGGCTGCTTTTTCTGGCAAATTTGTATGCCTCATCTTTTGTTTTTATACTATCCCTGATTTCCCTTGTTATCCATGGATGCACCACCTTCCCCGATTTATTCTTTTGCCAAACTGGTATGAACAACTTTTGTACTTCATCCATGCAGTCTTTAAATACCTTCCATTGCACATCCACTGTCAACCCTTTAAGAATCACCTGCCAGTCTATCTTGGCCAATTCACATCTCATACCTTCAAAGTTACCTTTGTTCAAGTTCAGAACCCTTGTTTCTGACTTAATTTTGTCACTCTCCATCCTAATGAAGAACTCAACCATATTATGGTCACTCTTGCCCAAGGGGCCACGCACAACAAGACTGCTAACTAACCCTTCCTCATTACTCAATACCCAGTCTAGAATAGCCTGCTCTCTCGTTGGTTCCTCCACATGTTGGTTGAGAAAACTATCCCGCATACATTCCAGGAAATCCTCTTCCTCAGCACCCCTGCCAATTTGATTCACCCAATCTACATGCAGATTGAAGTCACCCATTATAACCGTGTTACCCTTGTTGCACGCATTTCTAATTTCCTGTTTGATGCCATCCCCAACTCCAATACTACTGTTAGGTGGCCTGTACACAGTTCCCACTAGCGTTTTCTGCCCCTTAGAGTTTCGCAGCTCTACCCATATCGATTCCACATCCTCCACGCTAATGTCCTTCCTTTCTATTGCATTAATCTCCTCTCTCACCAGCAACGCTACCCCACCTCCTTTTCCTTTTCGTCTATCCCTCCTGAATATTGAATATCCCTGGATGTTCAGCTCCCAGCCTTGGTCATCCTGGAGCCAAGTCTCCGTGATTCCAACTATAGCATAGTCATTAATCGCTATCTGCACCTTCAACTCATCCACCTTATTACGAATGCTCCTCGCATTGAGACACAAAGCCTTCAGGCTTGTTTTTACAACACTCTTACTCCTTATACAATTATGTTGACAAATGGCCCCTTTCACATCGATCCCTATTACACTTGGCCATACTCTCCTATCCCTTTGTGAGCTTTCTTCCCCGTTAATTCTGGGGTCATTAACCATCGCTTTACTCTCTTTCCCTCTAACTCCGTCCTCGACTATCCCATTTGATACCCCACCCCCCTTATTCAGTTTAAAACCATCCGTGTAGCAGTGGCAAACCTGCCGGCCAGAATGCTGAGATGTTTATAATAAAGTAACTGGCTTTTCTTTTTTCTTTCTCTATTGTTCCCTCTTTCTTTTTCTTTCCTCTCCAGGGTCTGTCTTTTAATTCCCGTTTCTAACTCTTCAAGGATTTCCTTTCCCTCTGTCACACTTTGGCACTTTCACATCTCTTTTACACTTTTGTGCTTTCTATGCTGCTATTTTTCTCTCTTTTCTAAAGACTTAAAATAAAAAATAAAAATTAAGGGGTACAATGACTGCAATACAATAAAAGGGATGTACACTGATGTAACTTACAGTACCGCTAATAAATAAAGATTTTTTTTAAACTCCGTGTGTCTACCTGATCTATTCCGCTCATGATTTTATACACCTCTATACGATCACCTGTCACCCTCCTGCACTCTAAGGAATAGAGTCCCAGCCTACTCAACCTGTCCCTATCTAAATATAAAATTCTCATCTTCTCCTCTTCTGGTTAGCATTGTTTTTAAATCTGCGCAAAAACGGTATCCGATAGCGCTACGGTTTTTCGCCACGTTACTCGCGATTCTCATCTACTGCGTGCATCGCGTTTTGTGCCAATCGGTGAAATATTACAAAATTTCTTGGTGTTCTCTCCTGTCATTTGCCGGGACGGCGACGCTCCTTCTGGCACCCGCTGTCAATCACCGGCGGCGAGAATAAAGCTGACCACCACCACGGGCCGGGCGCCGTTGCGTGCAACAGGAGCTGGGGACGGGAGCCGCTGAGTGAGTCCGGGTCCTGATGCCGGAGAATGCGTTCGGACCCAGGAGCCGTTGAACCCACACCCACACCCCCTCCCCCCACACCACACACCCCTCCCCCCCCTCCACATACACCCCTTCACTAACCCACATAATCCCCTACTCCCCATACCCACAAACCCCCCTCCCCCACACATGCCTCCCGCTCACACAGTCCTTCCCTCCCCCCTTCTCCCCCCACACCGCTCCCCCACACAACCCTCCCCCATACGCCCTCCCCACCCTCTCCCCCTCCCCCACGCCCAGAGACAAAGAAAGATAAATGAGCACCCGAACAAGGTTGATCCTTGGACTTGAACATTATAAACACATAACTATGTAACAAACTGCTCTCCATATAAGATGTTCAAGGCCTTTAATATATGAGATACAGATAACATTGAGGCAATAAAATCCAATTGTAAAACTAAAGGGCTCTAGTCCAAGGTTAATATATTTATTGGAGACATTTTCACTTAGACATTTGGAGGTAGTTGAGGCTGGGACTATCCCAAAGTTTAAGAAACATAGAAAATAGGTGCAGGAGTAGGCCATTCGGCCCTTCGAGCCCGCACAGCCATTCAATATGATCATGGCTGATCATTCAAATCAGTATTCTGTACCTGCCTTCTCTCCATACCGCCTGATTTCTTTAGCCACAAGGGTCACATCCAACTCCCTCTTAAATATAGCCAATGAACTGGTCTCAACTACCTTCTGTGGCAGAGAATTCCACAGATTCACCACTGTGCGAATTTTTTTTTCTCATCTCGGTCCTGAAAGACATCCCCCTTATCCTTAAACTGTGACCCCTTGTTCTGGACTTCCCCAACATCGGGAACAATCTTCTTGCATCTAGCCTGTCCAACCCTTTAAGAATTTTGTAAGTCTCTATGAGATCCCCCCTCAATCTTCTAAATTCCAGCGAGTACAAGCCGAGTCTACCCAGTCTTTCTTCATATGAAAGTCCTGCCATCCCAGGAATCAGTCTGGTGAACCTTCTCTGTACTCCCTCTATGGCAAGGATAGAAACATAGAAACATAGAAATTAGGTGCAGGAGCAGGCCATTCGGCCCTTCGAGCCTGCACCGCCATTCAATATGATCATGGCTGATGATCCAACTCAGTATCCCGTACCTGCCTTCTCTCCATACCCTCTGATCCCCTTAGCCACAAGGGCCACATCTAACTCCCTCTTAAATATAGCCAATGAACTGGACTCAACTACCCTGTGTGGCAGAGAGTTCCAGAGACCCACCACTCTCTGTGTGAAAAAATTCCTTCTCATCTCGGTCCTAAAGGATTTCCCCCTTATCCTTAAGCTGTGACCCCTTGTCCTGGATGTGACCCCTTGTCCTGGATGTCTTTCCTCAGATTAATAGACCAAAACTGTACACAATACTCCAGGTGTGGTCTCACCAATGCCCTGTACAACTGCTGTAGAACCTGCCTGCTCCTATACTCAAATCCTTTTGCTATGAATGCCAACATACCATTCGCTTTCTTTACTGCCTGCTGCACCTGCATGCCTACTTTCAATGACTGGTGTACCATGACACCCAGGTCTCGTTGCATCTCCCCTTTTCCTAATCGGCCGCCATTCAGATAATAGTCTACTTTCCTGTTCTTGCCAACAAAGTGGATAACCTCACATTTATCCACATTATACTGCATCTGCCATGCATTTGCCCACTCACCCAGCCTATCCAAGTCACCTTGCAGCCTCCTAGCATCCTCCTCACAGCTAACACTGCCCTCCCAGCTTCGTGTCATCCGCAAACTTGGAGATGTTGCATTCAGGAAAAACCAAGCAAAATCACATTCTTGCTATTGAGGGAGTGCAGCATAGGTTCACAAGGTTAATTCCAGGGATGGCGGGACTGTCATATGCTGAGAGAATGGAGCATCTGGGGTTGTACACTCTGGAGTTTAGGATGAGAGGGGATCTCATTGAAACATATAAGATTATTAAGGATTTGGGCACGCTAGAGGCAGGAAACATGTTCCTGATGTTGGGGGAGTCCAGAACCAAGGGCCACAGTTTAAGAATAAGGGGTAAGCCATTCAGAACGGAGATGAGGAAACACTTTTTCGCACAGAGAGCGATGAGTGTAGAATTCTCTGCCTCAGAGGGCGGTGGAGGCCGGCTCTCTGGACACTTTCAAGAGAGAGCTAGATAGGGCTCTTAAAGATAGCGGAGTCAGGGATACGGGGAGAAGGCAGGAACGGGGTATTGATTGGGGATGATCAGCCATGATCACATTGAATGGCAGTGCTGGCTCGAAGGGCCGAATGGCCTACTCCTGCACCTATTGTCTGTTGTCTAGTGTCTATAAGGGTGGTGAAGGGTGGCTAGAGGGTGGTGAATCTGTGGAATTCATTGCCACAGACGGCAATGTGGGCCGTCAATGGATATTTTTAAGGCGGAGATAGATAGATTCGTGATTAATACGGGTGTCCGGGGTTATGGGGAGAAGGCAGGAGAATGGGGTTTAGAGGGAGAATTAGATCAACGATGATTGAATGGCAGAGTAGACTTGATGCGGTAATGAAGGCAAGGGTGTCTCACATATAGACAACCTGATGGAAACAACTAGGAGAACCAATGCTATTCTATACTTACAAGAGAGAACTAGATAGGGCTCTTAACGATAGGGACTATGAGGAGAAGGCAGGAACGGGGTACTGATTGTGGATGATCAGCCATGATCACATTGAATGGTGGTGCTGGCTCCAAGGGCCGAATGGCCTCCTCCTGCACCTATTATCGTCAAAGTCCGATCAAGGATCATCTGTAGCTGCCTCTGCACTTCAGGGGCAATTAGAGATAGACAGTAATGTCTACATCCTGCAAGGGAATACATTTAAAATCATGAAACAAATTAATGAGAACCAAGTAAAGAATGAAGAATTTTAAAAAAAACTTGGATTGCTGCAAACTAATCTCATGCACTATTAATGAGGTCGACGCATTCTTCACGCAGACTTTCCCCTCTTATCATGAAGGTACATTCATCAACAACAAGCGGCATATTATATTTTTATGCCATCTTTAAAATCAAGTGTCATTCTGAAGCTAAAGGAGTTTGAAATACAGCAGAGATGCCCTGGACCCATAATGAGCCAGGGGGGTCTCAAAGGTCAATGGGGTCGGGCAGCCTGGAGGTGGAGTTCACCCCAAAAGGCAGCCAAGAGACCCATACCACGTTGGCCACACACGCGTTTCAACCCTGCCGTCAGGGAGGAGGTGCAGGAGCCTGAAAACTGTAAAGGGCCTGTCCGTCCCACTTAGGCGATTTTTCAGCGGGCTGCCGGCAACCGTCAAGTTCCAGAACAAGGGGTCACAGTCTAAGGATAAGGGGGAGTTCCTTTAGGACCGAAATGAGGAAAACATTCTTTACACAGAGAGTGGTGAGTCTCTGGAATTCTCTGCCACAGAAGGTAGTTGAGGCCAGTTCATTGGCTATATTTAAGAGGGCGTTAGATGTGGCACTTGTGGCTAAAGGGATCAGGGGGTATGGAGAGAAGGCAGGTACAGGATACTGAGTTGGATGATCAGCCATGATCACATTGAATGGCGGTGCAGGCTCGAAGGGCCGAATGGCCTACTCCTGCACCTATTTTCTATGTTTCTAAGTTCGCGGCACTCGCCTGAAAAAACCGGGAACGGGAACGGCGGCTGTCAGAGTGGAACGCACACACACACACACACATCGCAAAGGCGGGGGCCAAGGAAAGCTGGAGAGCGCCGTCTGAAATACACACGGTGCAAAGCCAAGGTGGTGCAGACACATGCCGCGATGAACAGGAAGGTTAAGACGGCTAGCACAGTGTACGGTAAGTCCTTTAAAAGAGCGGGTGGGGGAGGGGAAGGGGGGAGAAGGGGGGGGGGGGGGGAGAAGGAGGGGAGACACTGTTAAGAATCCAGACAACTTTTTAATAAGCGAGAGATACACGGCTGTGAAGTTCGGCGGACATTTAACATTACCGGTCGGTTATCCTCGGTTCCGAAAATTTGTTCTTGCGGTTTTTTTCCCCCAATGAGCCAATGAAAATGCCCGGTCAGCAAAGGCAATGAACTTAAACTACCTACGACTGCCTCGACTGCCCATAACTGCATGGCGACCCCACTACAACTGCACCCACGACTACAGGATTATCCATTTTCTCCACAGCGACCAATTGTTGGTCGCAGAAAGATTTTCAACCGTACTGAGGCTGCGACTAATTCCCAGAATGTGGGAACTATGCGCGAAGACCATGACGAAGACTCACTGAAGACCACCGGCGAACATGTGGCAAGCACAGAATCTCCAGCACTCGCCTAAAAAGTGGGCCTAACTGGGGCAGGCCCTTAACGCCCACCCTCAGGAACAGCTTCTTCCCTGCAGCCACCAGGCTATCAAACACGACAATCTCCATATAACCTCTAAACTACATGGACTTTGGGGGTGGGGGGGGGGGGGCATTGTTTTTGTCTTTACGCTACTAATGGGTTTTTTTTAAACATTAATAATTCATAAATTAAAGGAGCAGAAATAGGTGATTTGACATGGAGGCACTACTTTTGTCTTTCTGCACTGTCATAGTTCGTGTGAATGTGTGCATGTTCAGTCTACTCTGCCATTCAATCACGGCTGATCCATCTCTCCCTCCTAACCCCATTCTCCAGCCTTCTCCCCATAACCCCTGACACCCATACTAATCAAGAATCTGTCTATCTCGGCCTTTAAAACATGCATTGACATGGCCTCCACAGCCGTCTGTGGCAAAGAATGTGTATATATACGCTTGTATACACACATAATACTTTTTTTTCCCATTTATTATATTGTTTACAGAGTACTTAGTAGGCTTCCATATTCTGCCGTGCTGCTGCAGGTAAGAATTTAATTTTTCCATCTGGGACATGTGGCAATAAAACACTCTTGACTCTTCCAATGCAAAGAGTGTGACTGCACACAAAAGGGGGGGGGGGGGGGGGTGGGGGGGGTGGGTGTTTGTGTGTGTGTGTGTGTGTGTGTGTGTGTGTGTGTGTGTGTGTGTGTGTGTGTGTGTGTGTGTGCGTGCGTGCGTGCGTGTGTGTGTGTGCATCTGCATAAGTGTGTGTGTGTGTGTGCGTCTGCATAAGTGTGTGTGTGTGTGTGTCTGTGCGTCTGCGTAAGTTTGTGTGCGCGTCTGCATAAGTGTGCGTCTGCGTAAGTGTGCGTGTGTGTGCGGACTTTTCCCCTTGTTTATTATATTGTTTACACAGTTAGTTTCCATATCCTGTTGCGCTGCTGCAAGTAAGAATGTCATCGTACTGCCTGGGCCAGATGACGATATAAAACACTACAAACCCAGAAACTCCTCCGCACGGGCCTCGCCCCGTTGTCGCCAACCCTTCCAACATTCTGTCAGAGGCCGCGCTCGCCGCCTCACGAACGCTCGGACACCGTCGCTCACTGAGCGCAGCTGCACGCATCACACGCACGCCTCGTGCCACGCACACGAGACGAGCTTGTGTTCAACATCAGCAAGGATTCACTCATCTTGCAGGATGCAAGAAGGAAAGCATTAACCCAACGTCATGAGCTATAAGGTGAGAGGAGGAACGTGCAATGGAGAAGCGCGGGGGAAGATATATTTTTTATTTACAGAGTGTGGTGTGGGCCGGGAACACACTGCCAGGAACGTCGGTGGAGGCAGATACGATAGTGGCGTTTAACGCTTTTAGATGGGCACATGGAGATGCAGGGAATAGTGGGAAATGGATCATTATTTGGCCATAGAGTCATACAGTCGTACAAAACGAAAACAGGTCCTTCCGCTCAACTTGCCCACCCGACCAACGTGCCCCATCGACACTAGTCCCACCTGCCCTTGTTTGGCCCCTATCCCTCTATATCTATCCTATCCATGTACCTGTCCAAATGTTACTTAAACATTGCGATAGGGGCCACAGAACCAGGGGCCACAGTCTTAGAATAAAGGGGAGGTCATTTAAGACTGAGGTGAGAAAAAACTTTTTCACCCAGAGAGTTGTGAATTTATGTAATTCCCTGCCACAGAGGGAAGTAGAGGCCAAATCACTGGATGGGTTTAAGAGAGAGTTAGATAGAGCTCTAGGGGCTCGTGGAGTCAAGGGATATGGGGAGAAGGCAGGCACGGGTTATTGATAGGGGACAATCAGCCATGATCCCAATGAATGACGGAGCTGGCTCGAAGGGCCGAATGGCCTCCTCCTGCACCTATTTTCTATGTTTCTATGAAGGGCCGAATGGCCTCCTCCTGCACCTATTTTCTATGTTTCTATGAAGGGCCGAATGGCCTCCTCCTGCACCTATTTTCTATGTTTCTATGTACCTGCCTCAACTACCTCCTCCGACAGCTTACTCCATAGACCTACCACCCTTTGTGTAAAAAGGTTGCTCCTCAAGTTTCTACGACATCTGTTCCCCTTCGCCAATAACCTATATTCTCTTGTTTTTCATTTCCCTACTCTGAGTAAAAGCCTGCGCATTTACCCTACCTACTCCTGTCATGACCTTGTACACTTCCACAAGGAATAAAGTCCATGGGACTAGCCCAGTGTGATTGGGCTACTGATTGGGGGTGATCGGCCATGATCACATTGAATGGCGGTGCTGGCTCGAAGGGCCGAATGGCCTACTCCTGCACCTATTGTCTATTGTCAAGCCAATTTAGTCAATCCCCTCTCTCATCGCGAAGAAGTTATAGAAATGTGAAAACGCACACCTCCACATTCAGGGACAATTTCCCAGCTGTTATCAGGCAACTGAACCATTCTATAAACAACTAGAGAGCGGTCCTGCGCTGCTATCTCCTCTCCTCTGTCATTGGAGACACTCAGACTATCTTTAATCGGATGTTATGTTGCACTAAACATTATTCCTTTATTATGTATCTGTACACTGTGGACGGCTCGATTGTAATGATGTATTGTCTCTCCGTAGAATGGATAGCACGCAACAAAAGTACCTCACTATACCTAGAGAGTCTAGGACCAGAGGGCACAGCCTCAGAATAAAAGGACTTACTTTTAGAAAGGAGATGAGGAGGGATTGCTTTTGTCAGAGGGCGGTGAATCTGCGGAATTCACTGCCGCAGACGGCTGTGGAGGATTGGCAGATTCTTGATTTGTACGGGTGTCAGGGGTCACGGGGAGAAGGCAGGAGAATGGGGTTGAGAGGGAGAGATAGATCAGCCATGATTGAATGGCGGAGTAGACTTGATGGGCTGAATGGCCTAATTCTACTCCTAGAAGTTGTGAATTTATGAACCTCGGTACAAGTGACAATAAACTAAACTGAGGACAAGGGCCTCCTTCCATGGTGTCCAGCTCTAAAACTCTATGTAGACTCCATCCCAACAGTGGATGAGATCAGCAATGAATCCAGGTCCTTGGAGCGGTGAGGCTCTTTTCGCCTCTTCTAGGGCGGCACGGTGGTGCAGCGGTAGAGTTGCTGCCTGAGAGCGAATGCAGCGCCGGAGACCTGGGTTCGATCCCGACTGACCCGTACGGAGTTTGTACGTTCTCCCCGTGACCTGCGTGGGTTTTCTCCGAGATCTTCGGCTTCCTCCCACACTCCAAAGGCGTACAGGTATGTAGGTTAATTGGCTTGGTATAAATGTAAAAATTGTCCCTAGCGGGTGTAGGATGGTGTTAATGTGCGGGGATCGCTGGTCGGCGCGGACCTGGTGGGCCGAAGGGCCTGTTTCCCCACTGTATCTCCAAGCTCTAATCTTGCACATTATGGATCTCACTTTTCTGCCGTTCAACTCTGGTGCTTTTCCTCAAGCTGCATTAATTTATGGTCCACCACTTCCAGCATCACCCTTGCAGTGGGCGGCTACCCACATTAAGCAAATTACAACCATCATTTTCCATCGACATAGCTGCCATTTACGAAGGCATTATTTAAAATGCATTAAGAACACTGATTATATTGGGGCAGGAGCAGCAGCCGTTAATACCTCATTAAAGTGGCATTAACATCACCATCTTGCAGCCCCTTGAAAGATAAAAAAGGACACAAAGTACTGAAATAACTCAATGGGACAGGAGAACAGGCAGTGAAGAAAGCTAATGGAATGTTACACAAAAAGCTGGAGAAACTCAGCGGGTGCAGCTGCATCTCAGGAGCAAAGGAGATAGGCGACATTTCGGGTCGAGAGCTAATAGAATGTTGGCCTTCATAACAAGAGGATTTCATTACAGGAGTAAAGAGGTTCTTCTGCAGTTGTATAGGGCTCTGGTGAGACCACATCTGGAGTATTATGTACAGTTTTGGTCTCCCAATTTGAGGAAGGACATCCTTGCGATTGTGGCGTTGATTCACGAGATTGATCCCTGGGATGGCGGGACTGTCATATGAGGAAAGATTGAAAAGACTAGGCTTGTATTCACTGGAGTTTAGAAGGATGAGGATATATCTTATAGAAACATATAACATTATAAAAGGATTGGACAAGCAAGATGTAGAAAAAATGTTCCCAATGTTGGGCGAGTCCAGAACCAGGGGCCACAGTCTCAGAATAAAGGGGGGGTCATTTAAGACTGAGGTGAGAAAAAACTTTTTCACCCAGAGAGTTGTGAATTTATGGAATTCCCTGCCACAGAGGGCAGTGGAGGCCAAATCACTGGATGGATTTAAGAGAGAGTTAGGTAGAGCTCTAGGGGCTAGTGGAGTCAAGGGATATGGGGAGAAGGCAGGCACGGGTTATTGATTGGGGACGATCAGCCATGATCACAATGAATGCGGTGCTGGCTTGAAGGGCTGAATGGCCTCCTCTTGCACCTATTTTCTACGTTTTTATATTTCTATGTAACACGGATCTCTGGAGAAAATGGATGGGCGATGTATTTGGGTCAGGACTATTCTCCAGTCAGGCAGCATCTCTGGAGAACATGGGTGATGTTTTGGGTCGAGACCCTTCTTCAGTCAAGCAGCATCTCTGGAGAACATGGACAGGTGACGTTTTGGCTCAAGACTCTTCAGTCACCTCTCCTCCAGTCCTTTTCCATATGGGATGGAGTCCTCTTCTCATATCCCTCTAAATCTATCCTATCAATGTATAGATATTGGGGGAGGGGGAGGGTGAGGGTGAGGGTGAGGGTGAGGGTGAGGGTGAGGGGGAGGGGGAGGGGGAGAGGGGGAGAGGAGGAGGGGAGGGGGAGGGGGAGAGGGAGATGGAGAGAGTTATTGTTTAGAATAGAAAACAGACAATAGGTGCAGGAGTAGGCCATTCGGCCCTTCGAGCCAGCATGGCTGATCATCCCCAATCAGTACCCCGTTCCTGCCTTCTCCCCACATCCCCTGAGTCCGCTATCTTTAAGAGCCCTATCTTGCTCTCTCTTGAAAGCATCCAGAGAACAGGCCTCCACCGCCCTCTGAGGCAGAGAATTCCACAGACTCATAACTCTCTGTGAGAAAAAGTGTTTCCTCGTCTCCGTTCTAAATGGCTTGCTCCTTATTCTTAAACTGTGGCCCCTGGTTCTGGACTCCCCCAACAGTGCACTATGTTTACATATTGTATCGTGCTGCTGCAAGTAAGAATGTCAATGTTCTATCTGGGACATATGACAATAGAACACTCTTGACTCCTGCCGGCCTTCAACCCTCAACCTTTATATCGCTGGAAAGGGTACAGAGAAGATTTACGAGCATGTTGCCAGGACTGGAGGGTCAGAGCTAGAGGGAGAGGTTGAGTAGGATGAGTCTCTATTCCTTGGAGTGCAGGAGGATGAGAGGTGATCTTATGGAGGTGTATAAAATCATTAGCGAAATAGATCGGGTAGATGCAGAGTCTCGTGCCCAGAGTAGGTGAATCGAGGACCAGGGGACAGAGGTTTAAGGTGAAGGGGAAAAGATTTAGTAGGAATCTGAGGGGTAACTTGTTCACACAAAGGGTGGCGGGTGTATGAAATGAGCTGCCAGAGGAGGTGGTTGAGGCTGGGCCTATCCCAACGTTTAGGCAAGAGTTAGACAGGTCCATGAATAGACTAGGTTTGGATGGATATGGGCCAAACGCAGGCACTAATGTAGATGGGACATGTTGGCCTGTGTGGGCAAGTTGGGCTGAAGGGCTGTATCACTCTATTGCCAATTGCCGGCGAGACATCAAGTAAGTAAGTAAGTTTATTGGCCAAGTATTCACATACAAGGAATTTGCCTTGGTGCTCCGCCCACTAGTAACAACATGACATACAGTGACAATTACGAATGACTCTGAAAACACTAAACATAATTAATAATAAAAAAATAATGATAAAACACCATTGATCAAGCATGTGAAGCAACAAAATACCAGATCAAAGGGAGGATGAGTAGTTCTCTCGTGAAAGTAATCTTTGTGGGGTTTTCAGATGACACAAACGAACAAACACATTAAAAACAGCAAGGAGCAGTACACCGTGGCTGCCATCATTGGCACCAGCGACACTGCAACTTGACTCCAACCATCTTGACCTCTTTACTGCCCTTAGCCATTCCAAGCTCCTGTTCCACCACAGACCTTGAAACATAAACTGGATTTAAATTGTTCTTCATTAGACTCATGTCCATGAATAGAGCTCACCATCTAACCTCTGTCAATCCTTCCCGGAGTCATTTTCTGCAGAATGCACACACACATATGACTTTTGTATTAGATGGGTACGGTGTCCAGTTTTGGTCACCCTGTTACATGCAGGGTCTTGTTAAGCTGGAAAGGGTGCAAAGAAGACCTATAAATATGTTACCATTTCTCAATAGACAATAGACAATAGGTGCAGGAGTAGGCCATTCGGCCCTTCGAGCCAGCACCGCCATTCAATGTGATCATGGCTGATCATCCCCAATCAGTACCCCGTTCCTGCCTTCTCCCCATATCCCTTGACTCCGCTATGATTAAGAGCCCTATCTAGCTCTCTCTTGAAACCCTCCAGAGAACTGGCCTCCACTGCCCTCTGAGGCAGAGAATTCCACAGACTCACCACTCTCTGTGAGAAAAAGTGTTTCCCCATCTCCGTTCTAAATGGCTTACTCCTTATTCTTAAACTGTGCCCATTGGTTCTGGACTCCCCCAACATTGGGAACATGTTTCCTGCCTCTAGAGTGTCCAAACCCTTAACAATCTTATATGTTTCAATGAGATCCCCTCTCATCCTTCTAAACTCCAGAGTGTACAAGCCCAGCTGCTCCATTCTCTCAGCCCCGCCATCCCGGGAATTAACCTTGTAAACCTACGCTGCACTCCCTCAATAGCAATAGTCTCGAAGGCCTGAGCTATAGGGAGGTGTTGAGCAGGCTACAACTTTTATCCAACTGGTGTCAGAGGTTATGGGGAGAAGGCAAGATTATGCGGTTGAGAGGGAAAGATAGGTCAGCCATGAATGAATGGCGCAGTAGACCTGATGGGCCAAATGGCCTAATCCTGCTCCTATCACCTATGACTTCAGATCAAAAATGTTGCCCATCCATTAACTTCCACAGGTGCTGCCTAATCTATAGAGTTCTTCCACTACAGCTGGCCGGGCATCCCTCCAAGTACATTTGTTGCTTTATAAGTTAAACACTGGGGAGCATTAGAGAGGAGTTTGCAGTTCTAAATCAGAGCTCCAGAGTATCGAGTCCTGAATCATCATCATTGGGGGTCACTCGAAACGAGTGTGACTGTCCTCTCATGGAGGACGCCTGTGCGTGACTTTGTTTAACGTGGGGAGACTGGTGCACAGATAGCCACCACACGGTCCTTGACAGATCTGGGTCAGGATCCAGTGGCATGGAGTCCGAGACGACCGGAGACCCTTTTCTGCTGCAGCCTTCATCCGCCTTTCCAGCCGTTGTGACGCTCCACTAAGGTCAGCCATCGTCCTCCGCCTGTTCCACCGTTGAGGTCTTGGTTGGATTGGCTCTTTGTCGGAGACCTCCCCCTCGACCTTACCGCCATGGGTGGCCCTACCAGGAGCATCGCTCCAGACGGGCATCGCTCTCAGGATCTCAGGTCCACACACAAGCTTCTCCACCGCGACAAGGTGACAATCCACGGAGAACGTTGTGTTCACTGACTGCCAGAACTTTGCACCCTTAGGATAGTCACTCGTTTCCTATGTTGAGGAAACTTTCAGCATTCAGCCGAGTTCATTCATATCATGTTAATGGTGTGTAGGGCAACTGGGGCAAAGCTGAAAGTTGACACTGTTTAACAGGAATATAAGATGCATCTTGTATGTTCTACATTCCAACCATGTCAGAGGTTATAGTGTGAAGGCAGGAGACTGGAGTTGAGAGGGAAAGATAGATCAGCCATGATTGAACAGTGGAGTAGACTTGATGGGCCGAATGGCCTCATTCTGCTACTATCACTTATGAACTTGCATTTAAAAAACTTTTCTTCCCATTGACTGCTCTAATCACCAGATTCCCCACAGTGTTGAAATGTAAGGCTGGCGAGATACAGGGGGTGGAAGGCTGCAACCTTCACGTGGTCCGCCCTGTTTCGACTAATGCAATCAACTCGACACAGTGCACAAACGGAAGATCAAAGAGAACAAGTTGTCCTACAACTTTAGGCTGTGCACGCCACGCAAAAGAAAAAGTCGAGAGACAGCATGGAGACAGGCCCTTCGGCCCACCGAGTCCGCACTGACCAGCCCGTACACTAGCAATATTCTATGCACCGGGGACAATTTACAATTTACAGCAGCCAATTAACCTACAAACCTGTACGTCTTGAGAGTGTGGGAGGAAACCGGAGCACCCGGAGGAAACCCACGCAGGTCACGGGGAGGAGAGCGTACAAACTCCGTACAGGTGGCACCCGTAGTCAGGATGGAACCCAGGTCTCCGGCGCTGTGAGGCAGTAACTCCACCGCTGCGCCATCCACTGTATTCCTGTGATGTACTGTTCTATGTTCCACAGTGTTTATATTGTACAAGTGTCTGAATCGACACCACAAATGGACAAGTCACGGTGGTGCAGCGGTAGAGTTGCTGCCTTACAGCCAACGCAGCGCCGGAGTCACGGGTTCGATCCCGACTATGGGCGCTACCTGTGTGTACGTTCTCCCCGTGATCAGCGTGGGTTTTCTCCGAGATCTTCGGTTTCCACCCACACTCCAAAGACGTGCGGGCTTGGAGGTTAATTGGTTTGGTAAATGTAAAAATTGTCCCTAGTGGCTGTAGGATAGTGTTAATGATCGGGGATCGCTGGTCGGCGCGGACCCGGTGGGCCGAAGGGCCTGTTTCCGCGCTGTATCTCTAAAAAAAAAAAAACACCTATTGCTTTCATATTTTGGTAAAATGTAAACATGAAAAAAATTAATATTAAAATTCTGGAAGGGAACATTATCCCCCACAATTAAAATGTGGACAGTGGGAATGTTGGAGACACTGCATTTGGAGAGAATCAGGTTTGTCCTAATGGACAAATATGAACTTTTGGAACAAATATGGTCTCCATTCGCTGACTATTTGAAAGGGGTAGCTGACCTCAGCATTGTAACTCAATAAATACCCGGTTGTAGGATTAGATGAAAAGATCTATTATGGGATTTGTATACACGTCTCTATAGATATTGTTATGTGAAATTGTTCCATTCATTGTTAAGATGTATACTTCAATTTTTTTTAATTATATAATAATTGTTTGCTTGGATTATTCTTTATTTTTATTGTTTTGTTTTTTTAGTTATTATTTTTTTTTCTTATATAATCATAATCAATATTATTTAATCACCATCTCAATTATTATAGATCTATTCTATCATTTCTTTACTTTCTAAAAAAAATAAAATAGAAACATAGAAACATAGAAAAATAGGTGCAGGAGTAGGCCATTCGGCCCTTCGAGCCTGCACCGCCATTCAATGTGATCATGGCTGATCATCCAACTCAGTATCCCGTACCTGCCTTCTCTCCATACCCCCTGATCCCTTTAGCCACAAGTGCCACATCTAACGCCCTCTTAAATATAGCCAATGAACTGGCCTCAACTACCTTCTGTGGCAGAGAATTCCAGAGACTCACCACTCTCTGTGTAAAGAATGTTTTCCTCATCTCGGTCCTAAAGGAATTCCCCCTTATCCTTAGACTGTGACCCCTTGTTCTGGACTCCCCCAACATCGGGAACAATCTTCCAGCATCTAGCTTGTCCAACCCCTTAAGAATTTTGTAAGTTTCGATAAGATCCCCCCTCAATCTTCTAAATTCCAGCGAGTACAAGCCGAGTCTATCCAGTCATTCCTCATATGAAAGTCCTGACATCCCATTAAATAGAAGCTTATATAAATCATTTTGTAATATTTGTATAACTTTTGAAACAAGTTAAATGTATATTTGCGAAACTGTTATATTGTTGGCAATGTGCTTTGCTTCTAATAAAAATATTTATAAAAAATTAAAAT